>APFE030844446.1:2133-13614 GCA_000404065.3 Pinus taeda
TAAATGCTCTTGCTTTACTAATTTAAACATTGTTGGTTACTATAACAAAGGATTCTTCATTGCTCTTTGTTTGTAGTCATTTCATTTCTTTCTTTTGGACATGGTGAAAGAATCTTAGTTGCCTTTCATCCCTTCAAATTCATCCCATCCACTTTAAATTTTAAGGATTTTTCTCTGTCTAGCTATCTTGCCCTGTAATACCATCTTGTGCTTAGAATAGAAATCCAATAAAGCCATCCTTTGACTCCATAGCCCAATGGACTGAAAGCTCCCAATCTTGCCCTTAGTTTGTGGATTCCACCATTTTCCCAAAACAAACTCTTGAATCTATAACTAGCCTAAAACCTTCCAAGAACAAAGATAAATCATAAAGAGAGAGCCCTCTCTGGATGCAGATTGGCTAGATTCTGCATCTAAAAGGTTGGTTTGTGGTTACCTTGGGTATATTTTCCTCTTACACAACTTCTAGGAAAACCTGAGTGATAACAATTGGTACCCAATAGCATTCATTGATTTCCATGAGACTGCTATGACCAATAGGATAGTTTTAAGTTAGGGATATGCCTTATTTTTTGTATCTTCTGATGTGAGAAAGCCTTGCCAAGGGATGGACTGCCTGGGATGGGGGTGCTATCATAACTTGGAAGGTGAGTGACTGCATGGAAGGGGATGACCATATTTCCCAAGGGACTGTGTAGCAAAGAAGGGAAGACCGAGGATGAACTTGTTTTGGTCATTATCATTTCTAGATGGAATCAGATGTACGTTGGGAGTGTGCCCTGGAACAATGAGCCGGTAACTGTTGCCTCAGAGGACAAGTGGCACAGGATTGTAGTGTTGGACATTGGATGCAGTTTTGACTTTGGCAATGGATTATGGACTTCCTCGGAAGGAGGTGAATCCTACTATTA
This sequence comes from Pinus taeda, assembly GCA_000404065.3. Taxonomy (NCBI): domain Eukaryota; kingdom Viridiplantae; phylum Streptophyta; class Pinopsida; order Pinales; family Pinaceae; genus Pinus; species Pinus taeda. Next base: position 3,045 of record APFE030844446.1, read on the forward strand.
CTTTGAGGGTGGAGGTGTGAGCCTCCAGATTCCCTTGTTGAGGATGCAGGCATCGTATCCTTTTATTTGTTGGTTCAGCAAATGTACATATGTGTGTATGTGTATATTAATTTAAATACTATATTGAGATGGATTTATAAAGCTCCACAGACAGTATGATTATTTTTAGAGTGAAGAAAATGTGTATAAGTATATGTGAATTTTAAATACTATAATGAGTTGTGTTATAAAGCTCTAGTAAACAATATGTTTTTCATGTTTTAGCAAATGGTCATTGTAAATACTACAACACGTTGTGTTATAAAGCTCCATGGACAGTATGTTTTGTTTTTAGCAATCTTGTTGGTTATAGATGTCATTGAACACTGAGGATCATGTTCCCCCAAGGGGATGGTTCTGTAAAAAACATGGTTAAAACTCCATGTAATAATGTATAAGACCATGGTCATATGACACGTATTCCAAGCTGAATGGTGGGAAAAAGCATCCTAGTGGGTGTTCATTCTGATTATTATGGCTAAGGAAATTGGCAAAGGAAATGGAAAAGGATTTGGAAAGGGAATGGAAAGGGATTTGGAAAGGAAATGGAAAAGGATTTGGAAATGAAAATTGGAATTTATTGGCATTTTATTTATGAAAATAATGGAAATTAGGAGAAAAGGGAGGTGAAAGGTCATAGGTTGCATATGAGGAGGTACCAAGTTGCATGTATGTTTTCCTCAATAGTTTTGGCATGCATGGCATAAGCATGTGGTTTCTTGGTTATGAGTTGTCATTGGCATGGAGGATTGCCTAGATAGACAGTCGTTTTTCCTAGACTTTCCATATCCTAGATAACCATGGTGTTGTGGGTTCATTTTTATTTTTATTTTTTATTTTTTTTCTTTTTTTTTTTCTTCTGGTTGGTTATCATGTTTCCTTTAGCTTGGTTTGAGTTACTAGTCCTAGAATCCTTGGTTAGATAGATACTTTGGAAGCCCTGTAAGAGCTTGGGTTGAGTTACTAGTCTTGGAGGCCTTCGTTGGACATACGCTCTTGAATACCTGTAACAACTTGGGTTGAGTTACTAGTCCTAGAAGCCTTGGTTAGACAAATTCTTTGGAAGCCCGACATTAGCTACAGGTTGAGTTACTAGTCCTAGAAGCCTTGGTTGGTGAAATTCTCTAGAAGCCCGACAATAATTGTGGGTTTAGTTACTAGTCCTGGAAGCTGCATTGAAACAAACACTCTGGATCCATGGAAGGCTTAGGTAGAGATCAATAGGATGATGGTTTTGTGATGTCTGACCATGAAGTGGAATCACTATTTGATGGGCTAAGGTGTTTTGGCCTCTGGAAGCCTTGTATGGTTTTTATTGATGTATTTTATGAGATGCCACATTCATGCTTGGAATACGGCATGGGGGTGAATAACTGAAGAGAGATTTGGCACAGTCATTCTACGATCGGGTAGAATGTGGTAGTCCCATACCAGGTTGGCAATTACATCATTAATATGAGGTTATTTACCCTTTTTATCTCATGAGTATTATATTGGTTTATATGTGGATTCTATTTCTATTGTATCCTTAGTATTTCTATTGTTATTATGCTAGTTATGAATATGTATTATGACAATGGCTATGTATGGATCCCATCATGTTTTTACTTGTATATGAATGAAAAATGTATCTATGGCCTAATGGATGAAATTGAAACTAAAGTGATAAGGAAATAATTCCTCATAGCGAATCTCAGATAAGTATAAGACCCCTATGCTTAGATTTATTATTTAAACTTGTAGATTTCATTCATGCCAAGTGTTTGACAGAATGTCAATTTTGGTTGGGGATGGTGATGCCTAGTCCCAGAGTTAGTTTTTGGTTGATTAGTCTTGTAATCATGTGCTTAATGGATTCTGGAAGTTACAACAAGTTCTGGGTAGGGGCCAGAATGCTAGGCTTGAAAAGTGCCTTAAATTCCTGAGACTCTGGCATAGGTATACTAGAAATAGTCCCTGGACGTAAGGATGTAGGCCTTTGGGAGCATCCATAGCTCTCTGGACACTGGCATACCCATATCATGGGAGCATCAAGACGTCAAATGGTTTAAACTCTCAGTGGGACCCATGGGCTAATTGGCAGAAAGGTTGGGATGGCTCTTGAGGGTCCTGATGTTGATGTTGAAGGTTTGTATGGTGTGTTTCCATCGGTTCCACTTCCTTAATGTGCCTTAGGAGGTTGAATCATATCATAGTGTCATCTCGTCGCATGTTAGCCTAGTTGGCTGGTTACTTGGGTGGATGTGGGAGGAGGGCATTACAACAACACTTTATCATGTTCATGGGACATATTTTGATGATGATGACATATGGGAGGCACAAGTCAGTTTTTATATGCTCTCTCTCTCTCTCTCTCTCACTATATATATATATATATTATATATTTATATACATATGGATGATGGATCACTTTATGCAATGATTATCATGATGATGGTGGTATCAATGATGTCATATCTATATGATTATTATGGATTTACAAGGTTAATGTGGATAATTCATGGACATAGTCGAGGATCTCACATACATTATAAAATTAAATAAATTAAGAATTAATTCCTTTTAAATGAATTTTCCTGATAAAAAAAAACATTTATCTTAACATACAATTATTTAAAAATAGGTTTTCCCTCTAACTACCTAAGCGAGTGTTGTAGTGGCTACAACCACCCTCCAAAATTTTGTCCTACACCTAATTTCGGAGCCTCCCTTGAGAGTTTCACTTGATGACTACACACACTTAGACTCACTTCGTGAGCTCATGTGAGTCTTCACACCCACCTTGCTTGTTCATTTTGCCCAAGTTTTTGCATGCTGATAAAGTCATGCTTGTGACTATGTTCTGGTCATGCTCAAAGTCTTTGCTTCATGTGTACATGTTATGTTCACTATGAAAACGTCTGCCACACTCACACACAAATTCACATGCATTGTCGCACAAGCATTGCCACAATCAACCAACGATCAATCACAAATTTCATGCTTATCGCTCACACTGTCGATCAGTCATGTTGAGCATGTGTGTTTGGATGGTTTGTTTCATCTTGTCATCGAGTCATATAAGTGTGTGTTTGAAGGATCACATATGCATCTTTCACTCAGTCACACACCTAGTCATTTCGTTGAAGTTCTGATGACCGAACTTCCCTCTGATAGTCAAACCATCACCCCACCATTGACTCGATAGGTTGTCACCTAGAACAACATAGAAGCACCAAGAAAATCAATAAGCCTTCATGTTGGTCAATCGGAGAGTTTGAACTAGTATCCACCCCTGGATTGACTCACCCCAAAAATTGCACAAACGCTACAGACCTTGCTCGCTCCGCTGACAGGGAAAACTGCACAGACAAGGTTAGATAGACACCTAGTGCCTGTCCCTGCCTCCCTTAGAAAATTGCGCAATTTTTCCAGCCAGACCTCTTGACAGTAAACTGGCTGCTCACCAAGAATATTGCACAGTTTTCATGAGAAATTCCTCTACTACCTAGTAGTCCACACAGCTTGGAAACTGTGTAGAGGTGATCAACAGGCCAACCTCCCAACATTAGCTTAGTTTTTCTTTCCAGTCGACTAACAGTTCCCCTCAGGAATTGTGCAATTTCAGCTGCCAAGCTGCAGCAACAGACTGCTAGTTCCCCTCAAGAATTGCGTAGTTTTTGCTGCCAGTGTCTCGGTATCCAGCTGCCAGTTCCATCCAGGAATTGTGCAGTTTTGGCTGCCAAGCTTCCACTGCCTGCTTGTTCCAGAAATTGTCCAGATTTTCCTTGCCGAGCCTTCTCGCAACCCATATTATTCCTCCCAGAAACTGTGTTATTTTGTTCTCCAACTGATCGAGACCCCATGAATAGTCATTGTCAATTTGGATTGCCTATCTTCATCACCCAGTGAATCTTGCACAGTTTTCATTAGCAGTGCTCGGAGCCTCCATCCTACCTCGCAACCTTGTTACCTAGTCACTTGCATCCGAAATGATCATGCATCATGGTAGACTAGGAGGCTTTTTGGATTTGATGGCATCTCGTCATGAGTGACTATAGATATAGGTAAACAAACAAACATGGCACGATGACAGATGGGATGAATGAATTGAACACATGCAGAAGGATAGGTTCACCAATAGACGAACATATGATGAAGGAAAAGAGATGTCCTCGTGAATGGATGATCATGCAAAGATGTGTTCACAGACGAACAGACAAACGAACATGCACCTCTCGTGAACAAATGAACCTATCAAGCTTACCAAAATACAATCCAGGAGCAATGTGTGAATGCAACATCAAGCAAACTAATGACCATTGAAGACTCCATGCACTTTTCCAGGTGGAGGTGAAGTAGGGGCACACCATGAGGACATCCATCACCCAGTAGCAATGTAGTTTGACATGCACGCCGACAACATCGTGAATGTACTGGCACTGTCATGTGAGTCATGTCATGAGTCATGTCGTCCACATCTCTACTGTGGGCCATATTATCAACCAATGTAATGTAATGTGGAAGTCCAAGAGACCCACATGTTGTATGAAGAGTCATATAAAGTTGAAAATCATGCAAGTCAAATAGTCACGAGGGTAATCAAATAGCCACAAGGGTCAGTTTCACCCTTGGCTATAAACACCCCTTCATTTGTACATGCAAAGGAATTTTCACCTCAGCTCTTCTCACATAGCCTTGAGAATCTGTAATATTTTCTTTGAGGAGTAAGTAGTGGCTCCAATTCCCCACCCACTGGGTTAGTGATGTATGGTGTTATGATATATCTTGGAACTTTCGCTTAATTCAGAAGCCTGCTAATAAGCCAACACGTTTTCACACATGTATTGTAACTGTTGTAAGACTAATATTGAAGAACAATAATGCATGTTTCTTTAACTTTTGTTTAACACTTGAACTCATTCACTTGTTGTAATACATAACTATTAATGAAAATGTGTTGTATATGTTGTTAACATTGTCTCTCCTGTGTTGGTTACCTCCTTGAACATCAGACAGACCTTTCACCTAAACCTTGTTATAACATCTGTTGCACTCGCATGGACTCATCCACTAAGTGTTGTATGTGTTATCTTCCCTTGTCTGTTGTGATTGCCGCATCCATGTGGGTTGTTCCTCTGGAAGTTGTGCATGTCCTATTGTGTTGTGTGTTCCTAGCAGAGTTGGGGCTTCCTCCTAACTCACTTGGGACTCACTCCCACCCTCTCCCTCTACAGTGAAAGAACCATTGACACAAGTGACACTAGCAATCACTAGGAACATGAACCTCACTTCTCAAAGACAAAGAAAACCACTCTCCTGTGTAGGCAAGTAAGAGTTGAGGCAAATATTTAAAATAATGGCAACCGGGCCATCATACCAGAAGGGATTCCCACATAAAATGGTGTGAGGTCTAGTTGGGACTTCATACCGGGGTGATCCCCTGAATGTTGGTGGGTCCAGGACCATCAAAATGTTTGCAACTAGAGGGAGTGAAACCAGTTGTATATGGCTGAACACCCTCTCACACTCAGTCATTAACCATTTGGTCAAGGCAGTAACTCACACTCCCTCTCAACTACGTGCGACTCTGGAGTTGGTTACTTCTCACCTTCGAGGACTGAACACAAAATTCCATATCATCAACTCCACTCCACCCATCCCATCACCCACCAGTTCGTAAAAGAAGTCATACTGATCCCAGGCATACAACATCTTTCTTATGCATCAAGGAATCTAAAATCCACTCCCATAGGGTTGTTTTATCATTAGTGGAATAAGAAATTCTTGTCGCACTTGAATGTCTAGCAAAATCTATTGAAGATGGAGAGGAACCTCCAGTCTTTCGACAAGGGGAATGAGATAGCCTTGTGATCTTGGGATCAAACTTCAGTACATGAGGTAGAGGGGAAGGCAACGAAGGAGGTGAAGGCAGAGACAAACCAACAAACTCAGAGCTAGAACCATCAAATTCTGAAAGAGAGGAGGAGGAAGAAGAAGGCGAAGAGATGGTTGAACAAAATCTGGAACGGATGACTCAGGGACCATTGGATCTCCTAGGTGTCTTGCACAAGGTGTCGAAGCAAGCAGAGAGAATGAACATCAAGTTTAACCCTAACAGCATGGTGAAGGTAGAAGATCACTTGGACAACTTCTACTTGGACAATCACAAAACTTCATGGTATCACAACCTTTCACTGAAATCCATACAGAACTGGGGTGCATTTAAACACATGTTCCTTGAAAAGTTTGCTGATGACAAGACCCCAGCCATGCTACTCAAAGAATTGGGAAGCCTAAAGATGGAGGGAAAAGAGAAGGAAAAATATTTCAATATGGGTTTTACACGCATATTAAACAAATTTGTAGTGGACACTAAACCTCATGACTCCATCACTGTCATATACTACACATCTGCACTACTGGCCAGCATTGCGTAGTTTTTCAAGCGAGCTGCAAAACCAACTCTATTAGAAAACTGCGAAGAGGATATTTCTGTTGAGAAAGACCTCCACAAAATTGGAGTCATCAAGGATGATGAACCAGTAAAGGACTCTAGAGACATGAGCAGAAAGTCCTAAACAATGGCGAGAAAGAGTAGAGACAAGGAAGCAAATGACATTGAAACCCTCACTTACCTCATCAAGAACTTGACAATAGAAGTGTCCAAGCTTAAAAAACAAAAAATGGACACATCTACAAGCAGTGATCCACTGAGATAGAGATAGGGAAGAAGCTCATCAAGCGGCAACTAGCTCGCTCAAAAAATTGCGCAGAGCTCTGTGTTCCAAGTCAAAAAATGCACAGATCCTAAGTTCTATTCATTCCACAAACAACATCACCCTAAGAACTCTTCTTGGACTGGAAGCGAGTCACGAACTTTCTATGTAGTCATACATTCAATTCGTAAAATGGTATGCAGGAGTAATGATAATGATGAATAGGTTGCACCTGATGAAGCATCAAGTTCTCGGCATGTGGTGAATGCATATCATTACTCACAAACAATGTCGAAGATGAACACCGAGAAGCACCCCAAAAGCACAATGATTGTTATAATCTCAGGAGTAAAGAGGCTCCCCTTACACTTGGGTAAGCACAAGAAAATATGAGACTATTAATGAGGAAGGCCGATCCACCAGCTGCCCCAAATAAGAAGACACAAAACAAGTTCGGGAAGATAGTAACGGACAAGAGTACGTCCATGAGTAGCAAACTACAAAACACTCCATCGGGCAACGCGAACATCTGTTCTACCCCAAACGCCTCGGTGCTTCTACCACCTCTCGACTACAACATTATAGATTACATGAAGAAAACTCGAGAGAAAATCAATTTGTTTGAGTTAGATAATGATCCAAAGTCAGTGAGACATCTTATTGCACACATTGGGACAGACAACAAAAGATAACATAGCCTCTACCAGCAAGGGAGCAAGCACACCTCCCGGATCACTTTCTACTGTGCTCAACACACTTCAAATGGAAGAAGAAAACTAAAGTTGCCCTCCATTCCTCTTATCATTTGAAATTTTTAAAAACAATGTTCATAACTGCTTAGTTGATTTTGGCGCGACAGCCATGTTCATGCCACTCTCCATTCGAAAAATATCAATGCACAATGGAGTGAGACATCCGCGTGAATCATCCAGCTTGATCGAACATCGATACTAGCCATTGGTGGACTACGAGATGGTGATCATTCGACTATCTCATGATGGTCGATTCCACCAATGCATCAAAATAGTTGTTGTGGATATACTGGAAGCATATAGTCTACTACTCAACAGAGATTGGTCCAGCAAGCTGGATGGATATTTTTCTATAGAGTGGTCTCACATGTGGCTTCCATACAAGGGAAAATGAAACCAAATCTGGGTATTGTCTGAGAGGTATATGAAGCACAATGTCACTCCCCTTAATGATGAGAATGAATCGTTGGCCTTCACAGAACTCATGTTTGACAACTGCCTCCTGGAAACAATGTTGGGGTGTTATCCTGCACGGCCAACTCCAACCTCCCCAGACACACAGTTGGGCCTCCTTCCTTGTCCAACTTATGTAAATGAAACATGTATAACACATTGTAACATTATTAGTAGTAGCATTAGCAACAACAGTAGCACCAGTACAAGTGCGTCAAATAGTTTGTGTACAGACGAGTTGTGGACCATGTATTTTGACGAGTCAAAGACAGAGGACAGCTCCAGGGCTCGGTGCATCCTCGTCGATCCAAACAACAGAAAACACATGATTTAAGCCACTTGGAGTTCGAGTGCACAAACAACATTGTTGAGTACGAAGAACTTGTGTTGGGCTTACGAAAATACATTAGCCTCAACATGGTTGCACGCAAAGTGTTAGGTGATTTGGAAACAATAGTACGACAAATACTACACTTCATGAAAAACATTGATTTTTTCAAGGACACAATAGTTGATGAAGATAAGCACGAGCAACCCCTAAAAGCTATAGTTGATGGCAAGAAAGAAAACCTCATCCGCAAGGGTACAGTTTCTCTCAACAAGCTCTACGACTTGCATAATCACAGTTAAGGGCCCAAAAATAGCAAAACCCATAGATCGACCACTATGAATGAACAAAGAAACCTAGGAACCAATCATGATCCAAAGATATTGTAGATTTGAAGCTTCTATGATCTGTATTTTGTGTGGTAATATTTTCTGGATTCATCGCATCTATGGTTTTTGTAATCCACGTTTTGAACCAACCTTTATGGTTCATCATCAGGATCAGATGAGTGAATAAATCGAAGAATAATGAGGTAATAAATAAAGAAAATTGGGATAGAAATATATGGAGCCAAAAGTTTAATAAAACCATGAAATAGATTTTTAATTTATTGATTTTTAATTTATATGATTTTCTTAATGTTTATTAAATTTATTATTATTTTTTATGAATATATATTTTTACATTTGAAATTTTAAAAAATATCATATTTAATATATTAATATTTTTATTTTAATTTCTTAATCATTAATAAACTATCTAATGTTTATTTAATTCTATTAATTAATGCTTAATATTTATATGCATTGTTGACGGCATGTTTATTAATATTATTATGATAATGAATTATTTTGGTTTAATTTTCTTGAATTATGGAATTCTAATTGTTAATTATTAAACTATTTTATTTTACTAGTGATGTTGTTTTATTAAGATATTATGTGAATGATGTTGATAGGTGTTTTACGTTTTTAAGGTTACTAATATATTTTATTATTAATTTTCATGAATTGATATATGGAAATTTTTTATTTTTAATTAAGACTCAGTTAACTAAAGTTTAGTTATAATTAAAAATGATTTTAATTTTAATATAAAATTTTAAGAATTGAAAGAGTAAATAAATACATTCTTGATTATTGTTATTAATTCAAATATTAGATTTTATTTTAATAGATTTTAGGGCTCGGTGAACCCTAAGGAGGACGGAGGGGTTGAATTTCTTGAACTATGGATGTTTTCATATCATCCATCATGGGCTTAATGCCCTCGTTGGAGACTTTATCACTTTTTTGTTGTTGTCAAACAATCAAGTCGTTGTTTCATACTTGCTATCACACATCCACGATGTTATTTCATTTTTTATTTCTGCAGTTTGAATGTATGTGGCAGTTGACTTACCTTCTACTGTGAATTTGGTTTTATGGCTTGAGGACCAAGGAAAATTTTAGGGGCTTATATTTAGTGGTTTAATTTTCCACATTTTTTCTAAAATAATATTCACCAATTTCTATTTTTTCTAGACACGATTCACCTAAATTTTATAGTATAAAATTATTTTACCTTAAAAAATGCCAAACATTTTACAAAAACTATATAAAATCATTATAAATTTGAATATTTTTACAAAATTATGTTCAAACATTTTATACTCTCATGTTTTGCCAAAATTTCTAAACTTTAAAATAAATTTATAACTTTAAAATTTGCCTGGAAGCCCCATTGCATGTATCTATTTCAGTCTCCATAATCCCGTAGTCCAGCAATGAATCTGGTATCGAATTTCCCTGTGATGTGGTATTCGTTGCAGTGGTTTGAGGCACTATGTAAGATGTAATCGTTGTCAACTCAACTTCAGGTACCATGAAGTTTTTGCATTCAAAACTTTAACCTATCTTCTGCTGAGAGCTCTTTCACTTTAGACCCCTTTCACATTTATCTATCTTCATGATCGAACCTGTTTTGTTCTTCATACTCTCGTGGTTTGCGTTTTGCGTTAATTCAGCTGCAGATACCGTGAGGTCTGTCGAGAGTATGGCTCTTTCGCTTGAGGCCTCTTCGCATTTATCTGCCTTATTCTTCATGATCAAATCTGTTTTGTTCTTCATACTCCCGTAGTTCAACGAATTTGTCATTGAACTACGGGAGTACGAAGAACAAAAAAGTTTAGTTAACTGACTCACATAATATCTTAATAAAACACATCACTAATAAAATAAAATATTTTAATAACTAACAATTAGAATTCCGTAAATTCAAGAAAATTAAACCAAAATAATTCATTGTCATAATAATATTAA
>APFE030844446.1:16095-26897 GCA_000404065.3 Pinus taeda
AATAAATTAATAGAATTTATTAAACATTAATAAAATCAATAAATTAAAAATTGTTTCATGGCTTTATCAAACTTGCTCGTTCCATACATTCTTATCCAAACCCTATTTTCTATTTATTACCTCATTATTCTTTGAATTATTCACTCATCTGATCTTGATGATGAACCATAGAGGTTGGTTCGAAACATCGATTACAAAAAACATAGATGTGATCCAGAAGATATTACCACACAAGATCCAAAGATAGTCAGTCTGAGTGCAAACTACACACGACAGCAACGGCAAGCCTTTGTCCGCTTGATCAAATAGTACCAAAACGTGTCCGCAAGGGTATATGATGACTTGAGTACACACGGCACACAAATGATCCAACATAGGATTCCAAGCAAAGGAGGAGCCAAGCCATTGCAGCAAAAGCTAGGTAAAACACATATATCGCTTGAACCTCCTATACAGAAAGAATTGACTAAGTTGTTAGATGTTTGGATTACTTACAAAGATCGTCACTATACATGGTTTTCTAATTTAAGCCATGTATGTAAGAAATCTAGGGAAACCCGTTTTTTCATTGATTTCAGAAACTTGAACCATTCCAAAAATAAAAACAACTACCCCGTGCCATCATCAGAGCCTATGTTGTATGCAACATCTGAAGTAATAGTGTCTTTTTCACCTAAAGGTCTTTCGGGATACCACTAGGTTCTGATAGTGGAACCTGATAATCTTATACTGGTCCATGAGAAGCTTGGCCCACACACATAGCATCTGCAATCACTTGACGGGAGGGTTGACAACCTTCTTGCCAACTACCAAGATCTCGAGCATTACTTTCAGTAGGCCGGGTCGCGCCCCATGCCATGTACATAGTCTGCTTGTTGCTTTTTGTTATCATTTTGTTTGCATTTCTTACTACCTTTGCTTTATTTGGTTTGTTCTTCTTACTATTTTTGTTTTGTTTGTTTGATATCTTACTATTTTTGTTTTCGTAAATAAGCGCTGCCAACTACAGTGTTATGGATTTTGAATAGATATGTGGCTGAGATTTGAAGAAGCTTGTGACACTACAACACTTGGACAATCTTGTGTCCATCTTCTCTGTGCTTGGTTATAACCTTTGGTCAATGAAGTCTTGATGGAAAATACGAGCCATCTATAAGGGAATTTTTCGTCCAACCATGAACCTGTATCCACAATGGGAAACACCATGCCTACACTCAGCATTCTGCTCTATATGTTCAAGCTCATCCAACTTGTAGAAATGGAGAAGGGGAAAATCTAAACGAGAAAACCTATGTCATAGGTATTACATGCTTCTCTGAAAGAACAACCTCATTTGATATCAATACGTTTGGATCCCTCTTCCACCACAAAATAAATAAGTGCCTATGCATAGTCCTCTTGAAAAAATACAAAGGCTAAAGAAGAGAAAAGCTTCCTACGCAGAGAGTTGAAGCATGCAACTCCACCGAGGCACTGAACAGGCTCACTGGTAGTGGAACAATGCGTATGTTCCTGCATGACTCTGTTAGGGTATTTTCTAGGCCTGTTAGTAGTGAAGAAACGCCAAAGATAAAAACTCATACTCAAAATCTTCAACTTGCGAGCTAAACTACCCTTCCCAAATTGGAAACATTGTTATCAAGTTGAACTTTTGATTGTGTTTGACTGATTTGGAAAAAGGTGAACCATTTATGTCCATGGGGTAAGTGGGGAAGTCGAAGTAACCTCCATAGTGATTCAATACTCCCCGAAAGACCAAGGCCCTGTTCTATCAATGAACCAAAACAAAGAAGCTGGAGTTCTACTAGTGTGTCGCCAAGTGTTGTAGCAGCTACAACCACCCTCCAAAATTTTGGCCTACACCCAATTTCAAAGCTTCCGTTGAGAGTTTCACTTGATGACTACACACACTTGGACTCACTCCGTGAGCTCATGTGACTCTTCACACCCACCTTGCTTCTTCATTTCACCCATTTTTTTGCATGTCGATGTCAAAGTCATGCTTGCGACCATGTTCTGGTCATGCTCAAAGTCTGCGCTTCATGTTTACATTTTATGTTTGCTATCAAAACATATGTCGCACTCACACATGGAGTCACATACTCTGTCACACAAGTGCCCCCACAGTTAACCAATGATCAATCACAAATTTCGCGCTTATCGCTCACACCATCGGTCATTCATGTTGAGCATGTGCGTTTGGATGGTTTGAGTCGTCTCGTTGTCGAGTCATGTAAGTGTTTGTTTGCAGGATCACATATGCATCTTTCACTCGTTCACACACTTAGTCATTTTGCTAAAGTTATGATGACCTAACTTCCCTCTGACAACCAGACCATCACCCTGCCATCGACTCGATACACTGTCACCCAGAACAACACAAAGAACAAAGCAAGCCATTTCATGTTGCACTACCCACAAGAAAATCAATCAACCTTCATGTTGGTCAACCTGAGAGTTTGAACCGGTAGCCACCCGTGACTAAATCCCCGCAAAAATTGCATAGAGGCTGCAAACCTTTCCCACTCCGCTGATAGGGAAAATTGTGCAAACAGGCCGGATAGACACCCAATGCCCGTCCCTGTCTCCCTCAGAAAATTGTGCATTTTTTCCAGCCAGACCTCTTGACAGTCGACCGACTACTCACCAAGAAAATTGCGTAGTTTCCATAAGAAAGTCCTCTGCTTCCTAGCAGTCCACTTAGCTTAGAAACTATGCAGAGGTGATCAACATGTCATCCTCCCAACATCAGCGCAATTTTTCCTACCAGCTGACTGATAGTTCCCCTAAGGAATTACGCAATTTTGGCTGCTAAGCTCTAACAAATGACTGTCAGTTCCCCTCAGGAATTGCATAGTTTTTTCTGCCAATGACTCATCAGCTGACTCCCAATTCCCCTCAAGAATTACACAGTTTTTGCTGCTAGTGTCTCGGTATCCAGCTACCAGTTCCCTCCAGGAATTATGCAGTTTTTGCTGCAAGTGTCCCAGCAGCCAGCTACTAGTTCCCTCTAGGAATTGCACAATTTTAGATGCTAATATCCCACTTCTTGCTTCTTCCAGAAATTCGCATATTTTCCTTGCCCAACCTTCCCACAGCCCAAATTGTTCCTCCCAAAAACTGTGCAGTTTTGTCCTCTAGTTGAGTTAGACCCTGTGGACAGCTACTGTTAATCCGAATTTCCCATCTTCATCACCCAGTGAATCTTGGGTAGTTTTCATCAACAGTGCCCAGAGCCTCCATCTCACCTCACAACCTTGTTACCTTTACTAGTCACTTGCATCCGAAATGATCATGCATTATGGTAGAATAGGAGGTTTTTGGATTTGATGTCATCTCATCATGAGTGACTACAGATACAAGTACACAAACGAACATGACGCAATTACGGATGGGATGAACGAAGGGAGAATATGCAGAAGGATAGGTTCACCAATAGACGAACAGATGATGCAAGCAAAGAGATGTGTTTGCGAATGGGTGATCATGGAAAGATGTGTTTGCGTACTGATGGACAGACGGACATGCACCTTTTGTGAACATATGAACTTGTCAAGCTTACCAACATACAAGCAAGGAGAAATGTGTGAATGCAACATGAATTGAACCAACAACCATCAAATACTCTGTGCACTTTGCCAGGTGGAGGTGAACTTGGGACACACCATGAGGACATCCATCACCCAATAGCGCTATAGCTTGACATGCACACCAACAACAACACTAATGTACCAACGCTGTCATGTCGAGTCATGTCATCACATCTCTACTGTGGGCCATACTATCAAACAATGTAGAATAACGTGGAAGTCCAAGAGACCCACTTGTTGTATGCAGAGTCATGTAAAGTCAAAAAGTCATGGAAGTCAAACAATCATGACAGTATTCAAACAACCACAAGGATCAGTTTCACCCTCGGGTATAAATACACCCTCATTTGTATATGAAAATGACTTTTCACCTAAGCTCCTCCCACATAGCCTTAAGAGTCTGTAATCTTTTCTTTGAGGAGTAAGTAGTGGCTACAACGCCCTGCCCATGGGGTTAGTGATGTATGGTGTAATCATGTGTCTTGGAACTTTCACTTAATTCAGAATCTTGCTAACAGGCCAGCACATTTTCACACATGTATTGTAATTGTTGTAAGACTAATCTTGAACACGTGTAATGCATGTTACTTTAACCTTTGTTTGACACTTGAACCTATTAATGAAAATGTGTTGTATACACTGTGAATGTTGTCTCACCCATGTTGGTTACCTCCCCGGACATCAAACAAACCTTTCACATAAAACTTGCTGTAACAACTGTTGCACTCGTGCGGACTCATCCACTGAGTGTTGGACGTGTTATCTTCCCTTGTGTGTTGTGATTGCCGCATCTGTGTGGACTGTTCCTCCAAAAGTTGTGCACGCCTTGTTGTGTTGTGTGTTCCTAGCAGAGTTGGGGCTTCCTCCCAACTGACTTGGGACTCACTCCCACCCTCTCCCTCTACAGTGAAAGAACCATTGACACAAGTGACACTAGCAATCACTAGGCATGCAAACCTCATTTCTCGAAGACAAAGCAGACCACTCTCCTGTGCTAAAAAGCAAGAGTTAAGGAAAATCTTTAAGATAATGGCAACCAAGCCATCATACCAGATGGGACTCCCACACGAAACGATGTGAGGTCTAGTTGGGACTTCATACTGGGGTGTGTTATAGAAATATTTGGGCACTGCAACCCCAATATTATATGTCCATAAACCAAGGGCTTCTGAGCCCCTAAAAGTGTTGTTTCATACCCCTAAAGGAACAAGGTCAGCTGATTACATCATCTCCCAGAAGTTCTCCATGAAAAACTGCTCAGAACTGGTCAAAAGTGGACCATCTCACCTGCTCCACGGTCAAAGTACGATGCATCCCACCTAATGCACACGGGTGGTGCGATGCATACTGAAAATCTCTTCTATGGGGTGTGACGGGTGAGAGTAGACAAATGGCAGAGATAGTTTGCAAGGTGGATGATCATGGAATCTTCTAGAAACTTCTCTTGTGACACTTGCCTCTTTGAATTCGCCCAGGGATGAGTAAGAGATCATGAAATCTCCAAGTGGAACTGAGAACTATCAGAGAAATGACACTAATCAAAAACCTAGAAGCTGACTCACCCACTTGCAAACATTTATATATGGATCCCTCATCCTAGAGATCCAGAGGTTAGAATTTTGCATCTTGTAATGAAGTGCTATTGGTTTCTTTGTGGAACATCATAGTGTTGTGTGATCTAGCTTTTCATGAGGTGAAGAAGTACTTTCATGCTGGGAGGATGGCACTGGGAGAGATCAATGGGTTGTAATCCTCTCTTCTACTACTTTATCAGTAAATATATTTGAGTTTTCCTCCATATTCTTGTATGTCTTTGAATCTTGAATTGATATATGCATTTGTATGGTCAATATATATCTAATCCTATATTGTTTATGATTATAGATCTCTATGCTTTCATGGTATTATGCTGCTTTGACTCTATAGGTGTTCTTTGAGGCAGGACAAGTGAGGAAGGAGTGGCAAAGATCTGTCAAAGGGGAAAGGAAACAAGTAAGGAGTCAAGTGGAAGACTGAGGTTGGTACTCTCTGCTTCTCTCTCATCTATTTCTCATAAAGGAAAACACAAGTAACTTTAGTTTATTTGTTTCTAAGATAGTTACCTATGTTAGTGGGACTAGCAGCTCTGAATGGACACTAATTTTCTCGATAACAAAATGGCGACTCTGTTGGGGAGTGAATAGCTTGTTTGCTTGTTTCTAGTTTGTTTACTTTATAAACTACATATGGAGCCGAAGTTAAGCCAGCTAGCCTTCAAAATTCTTTTGCTATGCAACTGCAAAATACATAAACGTTGCTTCAGTCAATCTCTGGGTTAGTTTATGAATTAAACATCTGACTTGCAAACATCCTAAGTGCCTTGGTGGTGGCTCAAGTAACCTCATTAGATCAACCCCTATGTTTTGCATTTACTGACTATCATTAGCTCAACCTAAATCCTAGAACTAAGCTACAAACTGTGACCAAAAACCAAGCCCAGTCTCATCCCTGGACCATCGCACTGTCTCCTTTTGACAGCCTGGATGCATCACACTTCCCGTGTGCTATAGGTGAGATGCATCCCTATTTCTCTGTGTTACAGGTGCGAAGATCAGATAAGACTGTTTCTGCCTCTAGATTTTGGTTTTTTCTTCATTGTCTTCAGCTTTATTCAGGAGTTTTTCTGTCTGTGATCAGTATACCACTATTGAAACTCCCTTCCTTTGCATTATTCAGCCTCCATTGTACAAATAATTGTGAATGTTTTTATGTATTTTTCGCCATTTACAGTTCTCCTTTGCAAACAATAGCTTAATCGAACTGTCGTCTTTTGATTTGAAAGTGTCGCAAGTGTTGTTTTCAGTCAAAGAAAAGAATCATCCTCTTTTTGATAGTTGATTGCACTGTTACTCTTGTATTTGATTTGAATTAATAGTATTTCAAGTGTCGAGAGCAGTTTTCAATTCAAAATCGCAAAGTGTCGTCCTTGTCTTCCTTTCATCTTTTGAAAAGAAAATTGTTAGTACTGTCACTTTGAAAGAAAAGATAGTTCAGATTTGTACTTATCATTCTTTTTGTCATTCACACATTAAGAAAGTAGAAAACAAATACATGCATGTGCATTTGCATTTAGATTGCTTGTGGAGATTGATTTAGGACAGTGCATTTTAGTGTGTGCTCTCTGCTATATGTTGAAAGAATTTCGCTTCTCTTTCCTTAGTAGCTAGGATTTTCATTGCAAAAAGAGAAATAAACGATTGTTTATCATCTTAGATTGCATGTCTAGGAGTTGTATATCTACATCACGTGGTGAACCTTAAAGGAAAACTTCTTAAGAAAGATCGACTGTAAAATAAATTTCAATGAACATAAAAATGCTTTGAAACCTAACGCACAACATTTAGAAGTCTAGGCTAGAGACATATTCTAGCATCGTAAAGCCTGGTAACTATCACTTTCATCATAGGTTGGGTGATTCCTCCTCTTTGAGACGACAAGTGCTAGTACAGACTTGTGCTCCCACATACCATCGAGTATATATTAGGAGACCACAATAGGCTATATCCTTTATCCTTAGGAAGTCGTGTCTGCCACCCTATCAATTGCAATGCACTAAACACAGCATTGGGGAAGATTGGTTTTTGTACCGTAAAAAGTATTCTATAGTTTTGCGATTGGTCTGGTAATCCCTCTGTCTAGATTTCCAGAGTAGTCACTTTCGTTCATTTTCAGGCTCCTTAAAAGAAAAGGTCCATCTGAGCACTTGTCACTTTAGGCTCATTAAAAGTCGAAGGCGAGTAGAGTCATCTTTAGCTTTTTCTCGACTCTTAAAAATTGAAAAAGCAAATTATGTCAAAGCATCATAAAATTTATTTTAATTGGAATAATGTCATTGTTCCCTCGTTGATCTTAGGTTGAGAAAATGGAGTCCACCAACCAAGGATTTGCCCTTGGGGGAAATCCTAGTCCTTTCTCCTCTTGGGGAGATGTTGGTGCACCTCATATGGCCACATTGTCCCTTCCAGGACTGACAATTGGCCTGCCAGTATGGCTCTTCTCGACCTCTGTCGTTCAAAGCACCGTGATTCCTGAGCAATCAAATCAGCAATCGGATGATACTAGAGTTACCCGCCAACATTCTAATTCATTTGTTTCTCCCTCTCCTTCTTCCTCTTCGCTTGGTGAAGCTAGCAAAGCTAAAAACAAAGTAACTGAGAAAAAGAAGAAAGGGAAGGAGAAGAATAAGAAGAAGCCAACAACAAAAGGGGGCAACCAAGCATCGTCTAGCAAAAATCCACACACTGCACTATCCAAACCTAAATCTCCATGTGTCATTTGCAAAGGGGACCACTATCATCAAGATTGTCCTTGCATCCCACGGATCTTAAGGGACTGGTCTCCCCGCTTGCACAATCCAGTGTCCTCAACCTCTGACGATCATGTTGAAAGTACACTGTCAACTAGTGAAAACGAAGTCACTAGACAGAAAGGAAGATATAAAATTCCTTGTAGACTATGTGAAGGCGATCATGCCATCCACCATTGTCCCTTCCTAGACGAAGCTAAAAGAGTCTTGGATAACCATCCTGCTTCAACGCTACGGCTTCCGCCTGGATACAAGAAACTCTTGCCGAGTCCATCAGTAGTTGAAAATACGACTGGCACACCTTTGTGGTCGGTCAAAGCATCTATCATTAAATATAAACCCTCTGAGTCCACACCAGACCAAAGTCAATAGGTCGAGACAGCAGTCAACCCATTCTTGTCTTCAGAAGGTCTACCTTCAAATGATACAGTCACCAAAGAGAATGAGAATGACACCGTTCAAATTATTTTCATAAACACAGACTCCGATGAACATGGGGGCAATCTACCCATTCCTTTACTGTAGGAAGGAAGTTCATCAGAGTTTTACCCAGTCGTTTATTCAGTCCCACCTCTAAGCAACCTAGTCGTTTCCTTCCATTGGAATCTATGAGGCAGACCTTGTCTACCGTCTAATGTACCATTCTGAATCATAGTACAAGCTTATAGAATGGTCATGGTCGGTATTATCATAGATGAAGGGGCTTCTATGAGTATCCTTTCCCCAACTGCTTGGAAAGCGCTTGGTTTGCCATCGCTTTTGCCTGAGATGTGAAATCTAACAGGCTTTGACAAAGGAACCAATCGACCGTTAGGGATCTTTCCAAGTTTTCCTATAACTTTGAGAAGGAAACTGTATATCTGAACATAATGGTAGTCCAAGGACCTTTAGATTACAATCTACTCCTTGGGCGAGACTACATTAATAGTATGGGAGCTATTGTTTCCTCGCTATTTCGAGTGATGTGTTTTCCGCATGAAGGCAGAGTGGTCTAGCTCATAGACCAACTTTCATTCCCTGGTTCACACATAGCTAATAGTCAAGTGCCATCCCTAACTGGTCTTTTTTCACAAGGAATGTCTCATCAATCTCTAGTCAATCCACCTGATGAACGCGAGCGATTCGGTGAATGTGACTAAACCCAGGAGGCATGCGCCCTGGTCTGCTTCGGCAAGAAAACCCCAGATATAAGGTAGGTTTCCATGTAGGAATATGACTAGTCTGACTATCCTGTCTATTTAGGAAAATGGATCAGACTGGAAAAGGATTCCTCCATCAAAAGTGATATTCCCGACAGAGCCAAGGAAGTGTTTTGTCTACAAATGAATGATAACATAGAAACTCCACTTTGTTATACCTAGGGGCATGCAAACCTTTTTTGCATGCAAGTGAAAAGTGACCATTTATTTTCTTAGTTTGTAGGTTCTTACCCCTTTAAACACGTAGGTTGGTCGTTCCTAGCTTGCATAACAAAAGGCTTCGGAGCAAAGTTGCGAATGGGGCAAGCTCCCTAAAAAATGAACCTACTGATGAGACATCCTTATTATACGACTTGCATGAGTAGTTTTACACGAAATTCAAGCTCATTAAAAAATAAACCTAGCAATGAGCATATGTTCCACCAGAGTTTAAGCTCATTAAAAAATGAACCCACCTCCGGTAAATAACCATTGCGATCGTATAATTATTAGCTTTTGAGCCTTGGTCATGTTCTTACCATCACCTCCACTCTTTTTTAGCCAATCATACACCTCCATTTGATTGTTTACCCCTTTTGAGGAACAACTGCGATGAGTGATTCTATTAGCCATCTTCTTTACACTGCCATGATTGAAAAGTTCCAAACCTTACCTAGAACCAACTGCTATCCAAAATCATCACTCATTCCTCAAAAAACGAGTCTTCTTTAAGCTCTTTTCTTCTGAATCGTAAAATATGAAAATATTGTCGAGCAATTGGCCTCTCCAGCTCATTAAAAGTGATTGGAAGTGTCATCCCTCCTCTAGATTTTAATATTTTTGGACCTAAGGGATCATTGCACAAAATGATTGAGTGTTTGTCTTGTTCGTCTCATTAAAACTATCAAAAAGTCATCCCTTTCATATTATTTTATACTTTTTCAGACTTAAGGGATTATATTATGAAAAATGATTACTGGAGTTTCCTTTTCGACTCTTTTCAAACTCTCTAAAATTGAAAAGAATGGATTTTTCTTTGTCGTTAAACTCGTTAAAAAAATAGAGACAAACTTGTCCATGCCAACAAGAACGAGTTTCACTATCGGTAGGCTCGTTAAAACATAGCGATGGGTTTTCCCGAAAGGAAAATTATAGAACCAGCATATGTTATCCTCCTCAAGCCTAACAAAAATAAAGAGGTACTGGTCAGAAATGACTGGGGAAAAATTGCGAAGAAAACTTGAAGAAACTTTATTGGTAGCAAGTCGCTCTTGAACATGACACTTTCACTCCATCACCATGATTGAGTTGGGTTGGGTTATTCCATTCACCGGTCATATCACCATTGGTCCACCATATCATCCATCTTTGGGTTAACGCTATCAATCCATTTTACTGTCGTCGATATGTTCAAGAGAAGTTGCTCAAAGATTTCACCAACCCAACTTGTGTCTCATATGCTACAATACCTTCACCCTTCATTCTTTCATGACTGCCACCCTGAACCTTGTATCATCAGATCATTTTCACCTCCACAAAATTATTTGCTCTGTTTCGTGTCATAGATGTGGGATTCATTAAAGCCCTCCTACGACGGGTCACTTCTTGTCAACATCAGCTCATTATCCAAGAATTTGACTTAGGAACAACCCTTTTAGTACTTTGAAGCTTGCATGCCTCAATGGCAAG
>APFE030844446.1:27789-40657 GCA_000404065.3 Pinus taeda
GACCGCCTCAACTAGATCATGAAAATATTATGAAGATAATGTATTGTGTTGTATCTTATTACAGGTCACCTTCCAGTTCGAAAAACCTTGGATCCTCATGATAAAGCATTTCACCTGACATCAAAAGATTTACGACCTCATGCTTTAGGGGGAAACTATTATAGACATATTTGGGCACTGCAACTCCAATCTTATATGTCCATCAACCAAGGGCTTCTGAGTCCCTAAAATTGTTGTTTCATACCCTAAAGGAACAAGTTCAGCTGATTACATCATCTCCCAGAAGTTCTCCATGAAAAAGTTGTTCCTACTAAAAAAATTTGTATAACCTGAGGATGAAAGAAGGAGACTTGGTGATAGAGCATCTGAACGCATTTAATATTATGGTAAGTCAATTATTATATGTTGATATTAAAATTTCAGATGAAGATAAGTGAATCGGCTTGATGTGTTCTCTACCAGATTCATGGGATAGACTGGTTATTGCAATAGGTAGCAATGCAACTGCCTTGCAGTTTGATGAAATAGTCTCATCCTTACAGATGAAGGAGATGAGATGGAAAAATATCGAGAGCCAGAATGGTGATGCCTTGTCTATATGAGGAAGGTCCCAGAAAAGAAATAAAAATAATTCATCAAGTGGGAGATCTAAATCTTGAGGAAAACCTGTAAAGATGTGCTAGAAATGCAGAAAGGAATGGTACTACAAAAGGGACTATAAATCTAAAGCTCCTGACAAAGGAAAGGGATCTGATGATGCTCTTTCTACATAGGCAAAAACCACCTCAGATGAAGGTGGGGATGTGTACTTGGCTTCTTCAAGTACACATGTAGATCATGAGACATGGTTGATTGACTCAGGTGCATCCTTTCACTTCACTTCCCATAGAGAGTGGTTCTGCAAGTATGAGAAATATGATGGTGGTGATGTCTTCTTGGGGGATGAAAGGAAGGCTAGAATCATTGGTCGCGCAAAAGTAAATTTGAAGTTGCAAGGTGGAATAATTAGAACACTTCTGAGTGTTTTGCATATTCCTGCATTAGCTAGAAATCTGATTTTTGTAAGCAAGTGGGATGATATAGGTGTAAAAATAGTGTTCGAAAAATATACCTGCAAGATGGTTTAGGGAGCACTCACATTGATGCGTGGAGTTTGAATTGGCACTTGGTACAAGTTGGAAGGTAGCACTATTGTTTATGGGTGCAACAATTCTGTGGTTCCCTAAAGTGGAGCAGAAAATCTAGTGGTCTCTAGGAAAAAGACCATGCTAAGGCATCAAAGGCTTGGAAATATTGGAGAGAAGGGCCTTCGAGTACTTCATGGTAAATGTATGGTAGAAGGTATGATTAATAGCTCTTTGGATTTTGATTTTTGTGGAAATTGTGTATATGAGAAGCAGAATTGAGTGAGTTTCCTCTCTAGTGGTAAAAGGGCGAAACAGATATTAAAGCTTGTGCACAATGATGTGTTTGGTCCTGTGACGGTTCCATCACTAGGTAGGTCTGTGTACTATGTATCATTTATAGATGAATTCTCAAGGAATACATGGATATATTTCCTTAAGAAGAAATATGAAGTCTTCGATAGGTTTAAAGAATTAAAGGCTCTGGTGGAAAACTAGACAAAGAAGAAGATAAAGGTGTTGAGGACAGATAATGTTGGAGAGTTTTGCAAGAAGGAATTTGAAGAATTCTGTAAGAAGTGTGGTATAGCATGGTAGAAGACTACTCGATAGACACCTGAGCAAAATGGAGTTGTAGAAAGAATGAATAAGACATTGATGGAAAGGGAAAGAATCATGCTCAATGTTGCCAGGTTAGGACAGGAATTCTGAGCAAAGACGATGGAGACAGCATGTTACCTGGTCAACAGATCACCTTTATCAGCATTGGAGGATAAGATTCCACAAGAGGTATGGACTGGTAAGAAACCCTCTCTTTCACATCTAAGGGTGTTTGGATGTGATGCATATGTACATGTTCCAAAGGAGAAAATAATAAAGTTGGATAGTAAATCTGAAAAGTGCATCTTTATTGGGTATAAGGATGGTTTAAAGGGTTATAAACTTTAGAACCCAGTAACAAGGAAGGTTGTGTACAACCAAGATGTGGTGTTTATAGAGGTGAAAATGTTATTAAACATGAAGTCCCATTAAAAGAACCTGAGAAGACGGAGTTTGAGCTAAAGGAGGAAGAATCAGACTCTACAATAGAAGAGGAATCAGAATATGAAGAGCCAAAAACTCTGGTTGAGAAGATCAGTTCGAGAAATAAGGCAGCCAAAAAGGTATAGTCCATCTACTTTTTGTTCAAATTTTTCTTTATCTATTACTAATGATGATCCCAGAACTATAAAGGAAGCAGTAGATTCAGAGGATGGAAAACTCTGGAAAGAGGCCATGGTTGATGAAATGGCATCTTTGTACAAAAATGAGGCTTGGGATCTGGTGGAGTTGCCAGTTGGAAGGAAACCCATTGGTAGAAAATGGGTGTTCAAGAAGAAGACAAATTAGAAAGGAAAGGTGGAGAAATACAAAGCTCAATTGGTAGCAAAAGGTTATTCCCAGTTGCCGGGAATTGATTTTGGTGACATTTTTTCTCCTATTACCAAGGTAGCTTCTATTAGATTACTTTTATCTATTGTTATTGCTTTTTATTTTAAGGCAGAATAGATGGATGTGAAGACATCATTTGTTCACGGGGATCCGGAAGAAGAGATCTACATGAAGCAACCTGAAGGCTTTATGGTGAAGGGTAAGAAAGAACTGGTATGCAAGCTAAAAAAGCCTCTGTATGGGTTAAAACAGTCACCAAGGATGTGGTATGAGAATTTTGATACATTTATATGGGGACTTGGCTTCACCAAAGTAAAGCAGATCACTGTGTGTATTTTAAATTAATTGGTGACCGTGTTATTTATTTAGTCTTGTATGTGGATGATATGTTGCTGGTTGGAAATGAAAAATAAAATATCCAGGATTTGAAGACCCAATTATCCTCCAAATTCGACATGAAAGATCTTGGTGTTGCAAACTATATTTTGGGCATGGAAATTAAAAGAGATCAAGAAAAGAGGAAGCTCTGGTTGAGACAATATTGAAAAGGTTTAATATGCAGGATACTAAACTAGTGAAGGTTCCTATTCCTATAGGTGTAAAGTTATCTTCTGAACAATGTCCCAAGACAAAAGAAGAGGAAGAGGACATGTCCTGTGCTCCATATGAAAGTGCAGTCGGTAGGCTGATGCATGCGATGGTCTGTACTAAAACAAACATTGCACATGCAGTGGGAGTATTGAGCAAGTTTATGTCAAAACTAGGGAAGGAGCACTGGACAACAGTGAAGTGGGTTTTCAGGTGTTTACATGGCACTAGTGATTATGGTTTGTGCTACCAAGGAAGACCAAGATTGGACAGAGTTTGGATATTCGTGGCTTTGTTGATGCAGACTGGGCTAGAGATCTTGATCAGAGAAGATCTACAAGTGGGTATGTGTTTAACCTATTTGGAGGTGCAGTCAATTGGATGAGTAAGAAACAATATCTAGTGGCACTATCAACTACAGAGGCAAAATACATGGCAGCCACTGATGCAAGCAAGGAAGCAGTTTGGTTGCAAAGATTGTGTTCAAGTATGGGGTTAGTACAGGGAGCTATAACGATATACTGTGACAGCCAAAGTGAAATTTTATTAGCAAAGAACCATGCTTATCATTCAAGGACAAAGCACATTGATATTCATTATCACTTTGTGAGGGATATGATAGAAAACAAAAAGGTGTTACTGGTAAAGGTGGACATTTTGAGGAATACTACAGATGCATTGACAAAATATGTGAGCTATGAGAAGTTCTCTTTGTGTAGAGAAACAATGAGCATTGCAGGGCTAGATAAATGACTAAGCTCCCTTATGGCCCCCTATGGAAAGAAAACAACAAGTGGGAGAATGTTGGGTTGTGTTATATTCTTTCCATGACTAGGCTGCCTAGTCAACTGGAGGGTTATAGAGGGGGTAGATCCCCACCTTCATTGCACTGACTATGCAGTGGGGGGGTCACAAGGGGTTTTAAGGGGGTGGTTAGCCCCCCTCTATGGGGTCCGGGGTAGTGTCGTGGGGAAATTGTTTTTTGGACCCTATATTAGGTGGGCGGACCTACCTATGGTTTTGTGCATGGTTTTCGCACATGGTTTTGGGCGCGATGGTTTTCGTTCCATGGAATTGGATGCTTGAACATGTATATATATGTATTGTAGCATTGAAAGGAACATAATGAAAAATCAAGTTGGTAGTCCTGTTTTTGGCATCTAGGGGAAAATCTCTGTGTATATGTGTTTTTGGTTTTATGCTCTCACATTGTTTATTTTCTTTGTTTTAGAATTCATATGTAGGTAATTTCTATATGGGGTTAAAGCCTACACACACAACTGCAGGGGGCCGCACAGTTAGTTGTGTACTTACTAAGGTATTTGCGCACAGAACTACAGGAGCCTTCCCCTTCACCCTAGTATAGAAAAGCAGACTCAGATCATGCACTATTCTTTTATGCTTCGCTGCCCCTATGACTATTCTATGACTTCCTTTTATATTATTTTCCATTATAATACCATGGTCAAAAAACCATGGGTGGGTCTCAAAACATCTTGACTCTTAACAAACTAAGGGGCTTTCACCTTCTAAAACCCCCTTTTACTCCTATTGACTCGTGCTAGTCGCGCTCTGCTCCTCAAAACATGGATACTTTACAATATTTAACAAAACTTTACATTTGATCCAAGGATCCTATCCCAATAGTCCCCAAACACAAAGTTGTGACTTGTTCTGAGTCACTCTGCTAGTGTTGCCTCAATATTTGTTTGCAAACCACTGAACTCGATATTCAATGCTTAAAGATCTACTATTCCCTGCGCGACAACTTGATGAACTTCTTCGACCAGTTTCTCCATGGTTGGACCTTCGACTACAAGTCCCATGGTTCTTTGTGTCTATTGCAGAGCCTTTAACTTGCTCTATATGGTGTGTGAAAACTAGCTTGCCTCATCGAGCCATGGTTGTGACCTTGAGGAGATAATGGAGGACTTCCGATGCAACTCATCAATTTGGGTTTGGATGAACTTTCCTTCCTGAAGTCTAGTGAACCTTTGCACAGGTGCTAAGGTCTATGTTGTCACCTTGATCCCATCAAACAACTTCTTTTCACAGATGTCTAATTCAATCATTTGCAAGTGTGAATCCTCCTATATTGAGTTCCACATCTCCATTATGTGCTCAAACAATTGGTTGTAGTCCTTGACTATAGTAGCCAAAGTGGTCATACTTCTTTAATAGCATCCTCGTGCTTCTCTCTAACTTCCAAAGAAGTGGTTGGCTATATCTTAAGTTGAAGTTCTAAAATCTACAACTGCAACTCAAGCCATACCTTTCCAATTTCCTCCTAAGATTCCCTTACCACAACAACTAACTTCTTAATTTTCTCTATTGAGGCCACTTCTACTGGAGTTTGCAGCTCAGGGAGTTCGCTGAACACTTGGGTAAGGGTTGTCTCTAGTTGTTTATTTTGTTGTATCGCCTCATCACAGGCCTACAAGGCCCACACTTTCTCTTCAAAAATCCGTTGATTGTTAGTTTTTACCTTGTTGATAATCAACATCGCTTGTTTCTCCCAGACACGGAACTCATGTGAAACTCTTTGGTGCAGCTCATGCAAGGTCTGGATCAGTAGTGCTGCAAGTTTGATACTTAGATTTTTCCAGTACTATGTGTGCTCCTAGTCTTTGGTTGTTTGAAATTGGAGAAATCCCCTTGGTAGTGGTACTATTGGAGCCCAGATGTGCTTTCTACTATATCAAATCTTGGCATGCTCATTTGAACTACACTCGCTTGTCCCACACTCGCCTGGATCACCCCTGTCTGGACCTATAATTCCTTTAGGCCTTGTTGTACTTTGTCTAATACCTGGTGGTATTGGTCCTCGATGTGTCCCCAGATAGTTTTAGTGGTGGAGTAGACAACATATCCTATATCATCAAGGTCCCCCTCTGTGAGGACCAATGTGGCACACTTGCAGACTTATCAAACTTCTGCTTCTTGTGAGGTCTTGTGGCATTGCAATTTTGCCTCTTCCTAACCTTGAAGGGGGACTCTAAGTCTATACCCCCTTCCTCTTCACCTTTGGTTTCAACTTCAACATTGATGCGCTCTTTCTTAGGTTCTTCGAGGTCAATAGTGACCTGCGATGTTGTTGCTTGCGCAACTTTGTCCTTTGGTGTTTCCTTCTCTTTTGCATAAGCCTTTTATTTCAACGCTTCCTTCTCTTTTGTAGAAGCCTTTTGTGCTTTGTTCTCTTCATCTTTCTTGGACACTATCGCAGTTGTTGTTTTCCCTGTTTCACCTTCTATGGCCTTACTTGTTCCTGCACCTTCATTAGATGTGGTGAGGCAATCTTTCGGCCAATTGCTGATGATCCCCATAATTTCATCCTCTACAACTAAATATGGAAACTTATGCCATGTTCCTTTAGCATCCTTCTTTGCGTGTATGGATATATTGTGAAAAATTGCCTTGAAATATTCAATATCTATATACTGCGCATGTAAACTAGGTGAAAACTACAGCTGTTAGTTGATCACCATCCACAATTTTGACTCAAACAACACCCATAAAATATTTGTTTCAACGATGTGGTCAGGATTCTTCGTCGCCCACAATGAGGAAAATTTGACAGCCTCGGATAAGTCTAGATCTTGTGTTGGGTACTGGATATCCTTAGGTGTCCTCCATGCTACTAGCATGATCAGCAGAAGTAACCATGCATATTATAATGGATTTCCATCATCCTGGGCTTCACAGCTGTAATCGAAGAATTGGTGATAGAGGTACTTTGCCCAATTATATTGGACCCATTTGCTGCACTACGCATCTAAAGATACTACGAGTGTCGACACTTCATCAACGTCACACTTCCACATTATTTTTCCTGCCAAAATCTATGCAGCAAACTGGACAACCCCATTTGAGATAGAGCTAATGGCATAGCTGTGCGACTTCTTGACCAACCCAAAGTTGTTTCTCAACTAATCCGTGAGCTTCCTTTTCTGTGACTTCCCCACAACAAAATCTACAGGGTTCACGCCCTAATAAGGTAACATGATCATTCTATGGATCATCATGTCATCAATTGGAATGGGCCCTCCTAGCTAGAGGCACCTATCATGAACCACTGCCAACAATTGACACACATAGATAGTATTAATTATGTTGCAGATAAAGTGTGGGACCCATAACATGTTGAGAAATCTTGTGTGCTCAATTTTGGCTGCCCACTTCATTTGCTTAAGCCTTTTAACACCCAACTCCTCATAGTAGAGTGATTTCAAATATTTGTCGGTTTCCAACTGTGGGAACTTCGCATGATCGCCAAGATCCCAGTCCTCCATCTTCAGAAATGGTACCCAGGCCAAGAAGTCACCATCCATAGGAACTTTCTCTAGCAGCAATGGTGTGAATACCTTGTATTTCACTGATGAGAGCATTGCCTTCAAGAAATATAAAGATCTCCCATATGATTCTGATGAGGAGGATCTTCCTATGTTTTAGGAAGACGTTAATAAGGAAGAAGAAGTCTCTCATCATGAAGAATAAGGTCCCAGTGAACCAATCTCTCTCCCTGAAAGAATAAAGAGACCTAACTGGTTAACTTCTACACTACAAGAAGTAGAAGGTTACACGCAAGAGGAAGATTTAGGGAGAGAAAGAAACCAAAAAGATACTCAGGATATGCAACATACATGTCGAAGCTTGTTGAAGATGAACCTTCCACTTTTGAAGAAGCAACCAAACACCAAGAATGGAATAATGTAATGAATGAGGAATATCAATCTACTATGAAGAATGGAGTCTAGGAAATTGTCCCAAAACCAGAAAACAAATCAGTGGTAACCTCTAAGTGCTTGTATAAGATCAAGCATGTTGTATATGGAAGCATATATAAATTCAAGGCTAGATTTTTGGCTCAAGGCTTCTCTCAGGAAGAAGGCATTGACTATGAAAAGAGCTTTGCTCCCACAACAAGGTATACCACGATCTGATCTCTGATATCTCTGGCGGGATCAATGGGATGGAAGGTACATCAAATGGATGTCAAAACAACATTCTTGAATGGTAGCATAGATGAATAAGTCTACATATAACAACCATTGGGATTCGAATTAAAGGATAGAGAAACTCACGTTTACAGATTAAAGAAGGCACTTTATGGCGTCAAGCAAGCTCCTAGGGCATGGTATGTTAGAATGCATGCATACTTGTAAAGGTTGGGTTTCAAGAAAAACACGGAAAATCCCAATCTCTACATAAAAGTAGAGAATGATGAACCTATCATCATTATTATATATGTAGATGATATTCTAATAACTGGTAATGAGAAAGAATTCAAGAGTGTAAAAAATGTTGGCAGTTGAATTTGATATGAAGGATCTAGGACTTATGCATTATTATTTGGGACTAGAAGTCTAGTAGGAACCGAATGAAATCTTCCTGGGTCAAGGGAAGTATGTGATTGAGCTACTGAAAAGGTTTGATACGATGGAATGAAAACCCATGACAACTCTGATGACCACAAACTTGAAAATGTTAAGGAATTCTGAATCTAGACAAGTGGATCCTACTAAGTACAGATAATTGATTGGCTCCCTGACTCAGCTAGATATATGTTTTGCAGTAAATGTTCTCAGTCAATTTCCAATGGAGCCTAGATATGATCATTGGATAGATTCCAAGCATATACTAAGATATCTACAGGGAACCGCCCACTACTGCTTGAAGTATGAAAAAGGAAAAGATGTTGATCTAGAAGGATTTACTGATTCTAATTAGGGAGGTAACGAGAAGGATGGAGGAAGAACTAAAGGAGGATCTTTTAGATTGGGATCCTCCATGGTCTCTTGGATGAGAAGAAAGAAAGAGGCAATGGATTTAAGTAGTGTTGAGGCTGAGTACATTGCAGCCTGTGAAGTGAGCAGGGAAGCGATCAGGTTAAGGAAGATGTTATATGATCTGTTTGCAAGATCATTGGACCCTACCATAATAAATTGTGATAATGAAATGTGTATAAGATTGTCTGAAGACCCAATATTTCATGGAAATACGAAGCACATAACAAGTACCACTACATTCAAAAGTTGGTACAAGATGGTGTACTGAAGTTGGAGTATATCCCCACCAATAATCAAACTGTTGATATTTTGACAAAATCTCTTCCCAATAAGAAGCTTGTGTATCTTAGAAACAAGCTTGGATTGGTTTACATGTATTCCCTAGTTGAGAGGGAGAGATAGACACATCATTATTGTCTTCATTTTGGAAGAAAGAATGGAGGATCGAGTAATCATCTAGCATCTGATACTCTTTCAGGATGTGGTAGGGCATCCAAGATAAGAGTAGGCAAGAGGACCAATATTCTTTAAGGGTTTGGGACCCAAGATAAGAATAGTCCTAGAAGGTCATACTCGGTGAACACCCGGATGGGTATGTACCTTGACAGACAATGATGAAGTTGTCATAATCATTGGTCCCGCCAACATTGTGCTCTGATCTATTGAGAGATAGAATTGTTATTCAAGGCCTTTCTATGTGACAATGTTGGTTATAATGATGTTATACATATGGATTACTAGTTTGACTCTTCTTATGAGATCTCTTAAATATTGAGAATAGAAACGTACCATTTATGAGTACCTCCCTAGTTAAGAGGGAGTGTTGAAGAAAGTGTAACTAGGTTCGATCTTCATAAATAGGAAATGTACTTTTGTTTCTGGTGTTTTGTAAAAGAAATAAAAATTATTATTATTAGTATTGAGCTTGGGTTTCTTGCCCAAGAAATTTGCTTTATAGGTCAAGCACTAATTGAAAGTGCTTCTAGGATTGTCCTAGGTCAAGAATTCAAATAGGGACATTGTCATAATATGAATACCCCATCGAGCATCTTGTAAATTGTAAAAAGTATTATTTTTTTATTTTATTGAGCCTTCCAAGACCAAGTCAGCCTGCCATCCTGTCAAGTCGGACTAGAAGTTGGAATTTGTACCCCTGGAAGGCCTATATATATGGGAGAGAGTCCGACCTCATTTGGACACATTCATTCCTCTCTCTCTCTTATGCGAAGGAAGAAGCAGAAAAGGGCATCAAAGAAGGCATAAGAAGGAGAAGAAGGAGAAAAAGTGTTTTGGGTTCCTCTCTCTCTCTCTCCACACGTGAGAAGAAGAGGGTTGAAATTCTGTAGCTTTTCGCTAGGGTTTCATCTACTAGACTAGGGTTTCATTGTGAAGGTTGGATCTAGTGAAAAAGAGCTGAAGGAAGGGACAACAAAGTCCCCTTCTAGAGCTAGAAGACAAATTAGGCTAAGTGAGGTAGCTGAAGGCAAAGAAAAAGAAGTTCTATCCCGCACGTGCAAAGTAGCATCTGTTGCTAGGGGGGACGAAGTTTCATATCTGTAGTTAGGGCTGAAAAGTTGTGGTTGGAGGTCGAAATAGTGTTGCCGAAAGAGATTCTGTTGGGTTTGGAAAGCAGTGAAGTAAGCATATTCATGAGAAGTTGATCTTGGCCTTGAAAGGGCTTCAGTGTTAGTTAAGGGTCTTGGTATTCCTCAATAAAGAATCTATAAGAATAGATTGAAGATTTTCCTCTCAAGAGGAAAGGTTTTTCCCTGGCTTGGAGCCTACATCTTGTGTACTTGTATCTTGTTGATCTTCTTGTTTTGGTAGTTTTTTTATGATTGAAGAACACATTATAATAAGAAGAAGAAGAAGATAATTCTAATAAGTAAAAATACATCACAAGTAGTTATCATAGTTAAAAGAATCATAATGTCATATTGCCTTAGATTTTTCAACACCTAAACCTTGGATTACTTTAATTTGGTTGAGGAAAAAATATAATTGTATTATGAAAACCCTCATGTGAAAAAAAGAACAAGTCGACCCAAAGGCTCGCATAGGTCTAAAGTGGTTCATGAAGATTGGTTCATACAAGTTCGAAATTGCAAGGTCTGAAGCTCGCATGTGTGGTCTAGGGTTTTGATTTGCAATCGCAAGTTTTCCATAGGAAATTTTCAGTTGCAACTGCAGGAACATGAGCTTATGAGTGCATATGGAGGGTTTCAATTGCATGCATGTACATTCTCTCCATGTGACTGAAAACTAGGATTTTATTTCATTAATTAACTGTAGAATTCGGCAGTTGACAACAAATATTGAAAGTTGACCACAAGCTTCTGAATTAGGGTTTTGATTATTAACATTGTTGGGTTCATCTATTGGATGTTGTTTAGTTTATTTTGTCATATAGTTTTGTGGTTGAATATATGGATCATTGTACTCTCTCTTTTCTAAAACATTCAATGACAATCTAATAATAAGAATAATTTGAAATGTTTTTCCCCCTTGTGGGGTTTTCCCCAATCTCTGACCAATCATGGTATCTTTAATTGTGAATGTTTTTCTTCTACAATTCCTTTATGTTCCATTACATTATGATGATATTTTTCTTTCTATAAAATTACATATGTTGTTGAATAATGTTATGATGTTGTGGGGTGATTTAAATATGTAAATAATGAATAACAACTATCTAAAGTAAAAAACAATATATCCCTAAGAAAAATTAACACAAATGGGCACAAATTGATTAAAAAATGTCTTAAACATCTTAGAGTTTTTTATTGTGATACTTACGTACACATTTCATAGGAAAATATGAGCAAGTTGGACAATAAAGCTGAAAAGTGTATTTTTGTTAATTATAAAGATGGTTTAAAAGGTTACAAACTTTGAAACCCATAAATTAAGAAGATTCTTTACAATAAATATGTCATCTTTAGAATATAAAGGATGTTGTCAAATAGGAAGTCCTAACAAAGGAAAAACAACCAAAGAAAACAAAGTTTGAATTGAAGAATGACAAATTTGACTCAGCAAAATATCAACAAACATAGGACAATAAACTTTAGAGGAAGGTTAGTATTGAACAAATTGCATCCTTGGATAAGAATGAGTGGGATCTAATTGAATTGTCAGGTGGAAGAAATATTGTTGGTAGCAAATGGTTGTTTTAAAAGAAGTTGAATAAATAAATAAATAAATAAAAATGAAGAAGTACAAATCTCAATTAGTAGCAAAAGGATATTCCCAAATAGAGGGAATAGATTTTCGTGAAATTTTCTCTTGTTGGTAAATTAAATTCTATTAGATTTATTTTATTTGTTTTTGTTGGATTTTATCTTGAAGTGGGGAAGATGGATGTAAAAACAACATTCCTACATATTAATCTTGAATAAATTATCTACATGAAACAACCAAAAGTTTTTACAATGAAATACTTGGTTTCACAAAGGACAAAGTTGATCATTATTTACATTTCAAATTAGTTGATCAATATATTTGTGTGGTCGTATATCTAGATGATATGTTGTTGAGAGGAAACAACAAGAAAATAATTAAATATGTCAAAAATCAGTGGTCATCAAAATTTGACATGAATATCTTAGTGTTGCAAATTTTATTTTTGGCGTGGAAACTAAAAGAGATTGGGAAAACACAAACCTCTGGTTGATTAGATGAAATATGTTAAGACAATATTGTGCAGGTTTAATATGCAAAGATGAAAATCGATAAAGGCCCCTCTTCTAGTAGGTATAAAGCTATCTACAAATCCATATCCCAATGTAAAAGAAGAGGAAGAGAATGTCTACCATGTTCCTTATGCTAGCGTTATTGGAAATTTGTTGTATGTAATAGTTTGTACTAGACCAGACATTGCATATGCAATTAGAGAAAAAATTAGGGGCTAATATTTGGACATGGGATAATTTTCCATGT
>APFE030844446.1:41298-102055 GCA_000404065.3 Pinus taeda
AAAAATATTACCAAAAAATTTATAATATGCATATTACAAACTATTAAGATTCGCCAACATTTATAAAAAATATGCTAAATTTCAATCCTTAAAATTTTGCATGTATGTAATGGGAGTTTTAAGCAAGTACATCTCAAGGCCAAGGAAGAAACATCATATAGTTGTAAACAGTATTTTTAACAATTTTGTGGCATTATAGATTATATAATTTTCTACCAAATGATCTATGTTGGATCATTATATTTTTCGTGATCCACGTTAATGCTTTCAAAGTGGAAAATGTGGAGGAATCATCTCATAGGACCCTTTTTACCAGCAGGACCTAGTTTGGCAAATTGGAAACCTTCCGAGAACATTTTGAGGAATTAAACGACATTTCTTGGGGGTAAAAATTTGTTGCTTTATTGCCACACCTTTTTCCCCTATTCTACACACAAAGGCCTTTCCAACGATGCAAGGATCACCTTAATTAGAGTCTATATTAAATGTTATGCCACTCAAAAGTTGACCTTCTTGTTTTGATGTCATAATTGAAGAGGATGCCACGTCATCCCCCATTACTTATGAAAACATGGCCAGTGACATGATCATGATGAAAATGACTGAAGAAGACTAAATGTTGTAACTCTAGTTAAGAGTTGTAGGAGTCAAACTTAACCACTAGTAGGCTATCGATTTTTGTTATAACTAGGACACTAAGAGGAAAAGGGGTTACATTCTTTTCGCATGCATTTTTTTCCATATATGAGAAAAGTAATGAGACGGATACAGAGAGAGAACATAGAGAGGATTTTTGCTCTATAGTAGCTCATAGGCCACAATCCTTCTTTGTACTTGCAACCATTTTCTATTGAGTCAAAAAAGAGAGCAAAGTGGCCTCACCTTCTAGTTTGGTTTCCTCCCAAAAGGACTTCCCAAGATATATCTTGTGTCAATTGTGATTTGCGATTTTTTATTTCATTGTTCTATACTTTCTACATAATTATAATCTGCATGCATATGCAATAAACAATAATTAACAAATCCATAAATCTAAGGAAAAATAAATCATCATATCATAGATTTCTTATTTTCCAATAGTTTTTAGTAAATATGTTGTGACAAACTATCTAGTGAAATATTCATAGGAATTTCTGGATCACCAAAGAATCCCTAGAGTAGATAGTGTTTGATATACATGGCTTTGTTGATATAGACTAGGTTAAATATCTTGATAAAAAAATATACAAATAGTTATGTGTTTAACCAATTTGAAGGAGCAATTAGTTGAATGAACAAGATACAATCTATAATTGCACTCTTGGCTAAAAAAACTAACTACATAGAAACCACTCATGCAAGAAGTTGTATGGCTATAGAGGTTGTATTCTATTACTAGGCTCGTCTAATAAGTTGTAAGTTTGATTGTGATAGTTAATGTGCAATATATTTGATAAAAAAACCTAGCTTATCATTATAAAACATAACATATTAATATTTATTATCACTTTGTAAGAAACATGGCTAAAGACAATAAGGTGATGCTAGTAAAGGTGGACACAATGAATAATGTTGTAGATTTATTAACTAAATTTGTGAGCACTAAAATGTTTCCTTGATGCATAGGCAATAGGCATTGTTGTCCTCGATTTTTGATCATGTAATCATGTCTATATGGAAAGAAAACAAGTGGGAAAATGTTGGTTGATTTTTGGCATCCATTTATTGCGATTTTCAACAAAATTTTCATATTTTGTGGTTTTATGGCACACAGTCTTTCAACCCACAATTTTCTAATTTTCATTATGGAATTAAAGGTGTAATCTAATCTGAGTCGATGGATTAATGTTTTGAATACCCTGAGATAGTATATATTATATTGTAAATGATGAAGTTAAAATTTCTAGAGTAAATCTATCAATATTAGATTGAATTTCCAATGTTTATTTTTCTATCTATAAAGACTGTGTACATTGTGTCATTGTAAAGTCTTAAAACTTACAAGAGGTGTTCTATAAACAAATTTCACACATAGAGTGATTATGGATGAAAAACTAAAATCTACCTATTAAAAGCCAAAAGTAACCTCACCCAGAAACATTTATACTATGGCCAAAAATGAAGAAAAAGATCCACTAGTCTCCCTTAATTTGGGGTGCACTTACATATGAAACCACAATTACATATCATAAACTAGTTAGCAATTGATGAACATGGGCCACAAGTTGAGAGCCTTCAAATTAATTAAATTTTACTTCTGTGGAACCATGAAAGAGTTAAAATTACTTTTTTTAAGCACCTCAATGGAAATGAGGCATGGCCCTTAACAAAATGAACGAACATGTTATAATGATAAAAAATATATCATTACCCATATAATTTATCTTAACTTAAATATAGTCTTTTTTAATATTGTATTTTACCAGATGATGCATTAAATTCATCCCATGTTATAGCCCACATTAAATTCATCTCAATTATAACCTATGTGCATTTTATTATTAAATGTATAAATGCATTGTACTTAAATAATGGAAAAAATATTATTTTTTATATTTCTCAACTATATGGTTTAAGAGTTTCTTTGTATGGGGTGGGAAGGGACACGCCATGTCATAGAAAAGTTGAGTACGCTATCACCTCACTCAATGAGTATGTTAACATGCCTCCATCAGCCAATGTCATGCGGAGACATGGGAGTTCAACCCAGTGTTATGTCAATGCAGTTTGAATGGTGATGATGGTTCTAGTTCTCAATGGGGCCATATTTGAGATCAAATCCTATGGTCCTTTTTCCATTATGCTTTGGGAAATCCAATTAGATGGAATTCACTTCAATTATCCTAGAACCCCTCAATAAGTCTCATATCAAACACGGGCATAATTTCTGGTGCTCTTTCCTACTCTTCATCTACCATAGCTCAATATTTTCTCTTCTTTCCATGATCACTCATAGTGGCCACGAGATTTATGTAATCACTCAATTTTACTATCCTTTACTCCTTTCACTAAAGTCGAAGCCTGATCCTATTCATTTCCCCTTGCCCACCAAGATGATTCATTGAAGAATGTGTTTCCAATGAGAACGTGGGGGTAATGAATCACAAGGAGGCTCTCGGGTTTGCATGAGGGTGAAGACCTCAACAAGGTTATATAGGGAACAATTGACATCAGTGGTTAAGAAGTTATAAGGTTTAGAATAAGACAATATTGTAAAATGCTTGATCTTGTTGAATGCAAAATTGATTACGAATGTGAGGGAATGGGTGTTAGATAGGCCACAACCATGGCTGATGGAACCAATTGACTAACCATTGACATGCATTGGAGGATGAAATATTTGTTGATTCAAGTTCTTCTAAGTTGTAATGTACTAAAATTGAAATTATGTTATACTAGGAAATGTCGTAATTCAACGAGAGAACATTAGAAAGCACATCAAGAGGATTGAAGCATGTGTTGCACCTGGTGCTGGCCCGATCTGTTGCAACCCAAGGGATCTAAACCCAATTCAAGTGGATGCTTCGATCTCTTTTAGTATTTTTCATGATATTTAGCTTTAAATCTATTTGTTTTTTTGTTTCTACTAAGCCTTTTAGGTTGGTTTGCAATATATTGTTTATGACTAATTGAAGGTAGATCACAACGAACTTTTTCTCTCATTTTGACAATCGTAGGGATATTATATCTTCTAGGATAATTTTTGTGAACCCTAGGTTTTCTTGGAATGATGCTTTGTTGTTTTGTCAATAATAAGGTTTCCCTAGTGACAAGCCACTAACAAACAAAGACTTTGGACTCATGTAATTTCATGCAGATAATAAAAAATTAGCTCACCAAAAATATATTATATAATTTAAGAGTCTATTCTTTATGGGCTTTCAAAAATATATATCAAGTTTCACTAAAAAAAAAAGAGAATCATTCCATAAATTATCTTAAACAAATGAATATAATAGTAAAATGAAAACACTAATTAAATTAAAAATACATTAGTCACTTTAAGGTTTAACCAAATTATTCTATTTCAACACAATTATAAAGAAAACTCATTACTAAATCTCCTTTAGAATGTAAATTATATATTAAATTTCCTTTGAAATATAAAATAAAATCCTAAAATATTTCTTTAAAACGAAAAGAAAACAAAACATATAAAGTATCACCTTCTAAAACATAAGTCATTCCATGTATTCCAGAATGATAATTATGTCCTATACTTTTAAAATAGTGGCCTCTTCAAAACAATTATAAAGCGAAAAATAATAGCATTCCCTAGCATCCATTAAAAAAAAATCGACAAACTTCCTTATCTTGTATCTTCATAATCCACTATTTTCATTCCTAACTAGTTGAAAAGCAAACTCATATCCAATTCAAAAGTGGTTTATTCACTAATAGTGAGGAATTTTAGGAAACATACAAAGTATCACCTTATTATTAGAATTGATGCATTACATATATTCAATAGTGATCATCATGATATCATATGTCCTAAATTGACACTCTCATCAAATAAAGGAAAATATTAACAAAAATTACTTGCCCTTATAATTTAAAATAAAAAAAAGTGACAAAACATTATTCACTATTGTTTTATAGGTTGGGAGATGAGGCTCATACCTAATCAAATGTGACTAGTTGGTAACAATGAAGTACGTTTGCACATTATGTACCTTAAAAGGTTGTAAAATCGATTTGACAAATATCATTTTATATGCCTCAAGCTTAAGCATAAGGAGAAATGAGTAACAAATATTATTTAATATTATAATTAAATATTATTAAATGTACAGAACAAAAGAAATGGAACTACTGAAAATTAAATAAAGTAACAGAAAAATTAGTGTTTAGAGGAATAGAGAAATACCAATTTAGATTGAAAAGTTTCTCATATGTATATTGTTGAGCCTTGCACGCTTAAGCCTAAATTACGTGCGACTCAAAGTAAGCACCCCATGGGTTGAGCCATCTCTCGTATGAAAATATGCTCAAGAATTGGATGGATTCTTGTGTATACCAAAATCATATACCATAGCATCCAAAAGATTTTTCTATAATTCACTGTTAATAATGTTATTTATTTATTCAGTGGAGTGAGCTCATCATTTATGTATGAGTGCTTTATGAATAATCTTTGGATGATACAAATGAAAATACCTCCTTTATATACATAGTAGTCTAAGAGGTCACGATATAATCAGAGTTTATAGAACAATAATAATGTAAGGGCACAACAATAACAATAGTGGGCTTCTATGGGGCATAATAATAACAATATGGGAACTACATGAGCACAACAATAACAATAAGCAGCTACAATAATAGCATAAGGACCTAACGTGCCCCTCTCCTTCAAAAAAGTGTTGTCCTCAACACTTAAGTAGTTCTAGATGCTTCTATATAAACTTCTCCTCCTCCCATGTGGAATCTTCAGCAGGTAAGTTCTTCCACTTGATGAGACACTCTGAAATTGATCAATTTCATAGCTGTCGAATTCTTGTTTCCATGACTACTTCAAGTTCCAATATGTTTTTTCCTTCCTTGTCAAGTTCTGCCAATATTGTTTGAACAATGAGCTTGTCACCTATAACTTTCTTTAAGCATGAAACATGGAAAACTAGGTGCACTCAGAAAGATACAAGAAGCTCCAATTTCTATGCCATAGTACTAATCTTTTGCAACACCTTATAAGGACCATAGTACTTGATGGTGGATGATATCCATAAAGTTCCATAATAGGGTCATTTTTGTTGCGGTATGGAAGGAAGTGTTATACCACCACTCAGCAAGAGGTAACCATTTGACTCATTGTGTTTGTTTATTAGATACAAAGCAACGAATATATCATTCCAAACATTTGTTCAGTATCTCAGTTTTCCCATCAGATTGAGGATGATAAGATGAGCTATGAGCTAATTGAGACCCAAACAAGAAAATAATTTTGTCCAAAATTTCCAGCGAAAATGGAATCTCTATTGCTTACAATAATATTTGGGTTTCCATGTAGCTTTTGAATTGTTTCCATAAATGCAATAGCAACTGTACTGGCTTTAAATGGATGAGATAATGCAAAAAAATGTGCATTCTTGGTAAGTCTATCAACTACCACCATGAAACCTCCTCCCAACGTTGACTTGGAATGGATAAAGGTTGTAACAAACCGTGGGGGTCTTAACTGTCTCAACTTTATTTCTTTTGTAAACCAAACATTTTGCTTCAAACTTTTGTATATCAGATTTAAGGCCCTCCCAAAAAAACACTTTCTTGACCCTGTGGTAAGTTTTTAAAAATCCCGAGTGCCCTCCTAAAGGAGAGGTGTAAATTTCCAAAAGAATCTTTTGTTTGATTTAGGAATTCTTACAAAGATATAAGCGATCTGTGTACCATAATGAGTCATTTTTCTAGTTAAATGTATCAGATATACTGGGATCTTACTACAACTTTTGAATGAGCATCCACACCTCTTCATCATTCTTCCATTCATCCCTTGCTTCGGTTATCTAATCTGGTTGAATAATATAAATGGCACAAAGGAATCCTTCCACATCCTCATCCTTCCTGAGAGTGTATCTGTAACAACATTTTTCTTCTCTTTATTGTATATTATTTCAAAATTACAACCCAACATCTTTGTGACCCATTTTTTCTTCTCTTCAGAAGATAATCTTTGTTCCAAAAAGTATTTAAGGCTATCATGATTTGTTTTTACCTTAAAGTTCCTTCCCATTAGGTAAGGTCGTTATTGTTTTGTGCATGTAGTATTTCCAACATTTCCTTCTCATAAATAGGTTTATGTAAATACTTTCCTTTGATTGG
Organism: Pinus taeda; assembly: GCA_000404065.3. Lineage (NCBI taxonomy): Eukaryota > Viridiplantae > Streptophyta > Pinopsida > Pinales > Pinaceae > Pinus > Pinus taeda. The sequence goes on from APFE030844446.1 coordinate 48,097, forward strand.
ATGAATTTCAAAAGCAATAGGTCTTCCTTCTTGCATTAAAACAACACCAATTCCATTTCCTGAGGCATCGCATTCCACAATAAAGGGCTTTGTGAAGTCTAGTGTAGCTAAGACCAGTGCTTGGCACATTGCCTCTTTAAGATGTTCAAATGACTTAGTTTCTTCTAGATTCTAAGAAAATTCATCTTTCTTCAATAATGTTGTTAGATATATTGTTATTCTCCCATAATTCTTAACAAACCTTTGATAATACCCTATCAACACGAGAAATCCTCGAAGATGCTTTATGGTTGTGGGGATTTTCCATTCCTTAATGGCTTTAATTTTGTTAGGGTCTACCTTAACACCCTCGTGAGATACACTATGACCCAGATATTCCACTTCTTGTACTCCAAAGAAACATTTGGAGGTTTTTGCATATAATTGTTTCTACTCCAATAGTTTGAGCACCCTGTCAACATGTTGAACATGATCCTTTCAAGCCTTATTATAGATTAGTATATCATCAAAAAATACTAACATAAATTTTCTAAGGGTTTGAAAATGGAATTCATCAAACCTTGAAATGTAGAAGGTGCATTGATAAGGCCAAAAGGCATGACCAAAAATTCATAATGAACCTCACGAATTCTAAATGTTGTTTTCAGAATTCTTCAATCCTCATTATAATTTTATGATACCCTGAACAAAGATCCAACTTTGTAAAGTAAATTTCTCCATGTAATTCATCCAATAATTCATCAATAACATGAATGGGAAATGTGTCTTTAATATTGAGCTTGTTGAACTCCCTATAATCTGAACACATGCATCATGATCCATCCTTCTTATACACCAAAACTACTGGAGCAGAGAAAGAACTTTTACTAAGTTGAATTATAACAATTTCTATCATTTATGCAACCATATGTCCAATTTCACTCTTTTGGGCATAGGGATATTTGTAAGGTCTGATGTTCGAAGGAACATTTCCTAGAAACAAATGCATAGCATGATCATGATCACGAATAGGTGGGAGACCTTTGGGAGTCTCAAATAACTTGGAATGATTTTCCAAGACTTTTTGGAGATCTAGAGAAATATATGATTTCGATGTTTCAATATCTAGTGAGAATAATTGTGCAATTATGCCTTGTTTTTATTTCTTTAGAATATTTGTCATGCCATTGGAGTTGATTACCTTACCTAGTTTCCCTGCAATACCCCTTAATTCAACATCCTTTCCTTCCCAAAAAAATTCAAGAAAATTTCTTGAAAATTAAAAGCTATCATACCCAAAGATTGCAACCACTGGACTCCTGGTACAACATCAACACCACCCATTGGAATGGAAAACATTGGACTATTAAAAACATATTCCCCCATGGTTAGCTTCAATTTATAGTTCCTCCATTTGTAACCATCACTTGACACTTTGGTGTTGGATATAGGAAGAAATTCAATTCCTTGGCTATCTTACAATGAATAAAATTATGGGTACCACCCGAATCAAACAACACTATTACATTTTTCTTCTTGATATTTCCTTCTATCTTAAGAGTTTGAGGAGAGGTAATCCCTGCCAATGCATTACAATATATGGTCAGATTCATTTCTTCTTTTTCTAGGGTTGGTTCCTAGTGTATATCCTCTTCTTTTGATGTTTCGTGTTCCTTGTCTTCCTCCTCTTCACAATCTATGTAAAATAAATCATTTTTGGCACACTTATGACCTTTAGTGTCTTTGCTATCAAAACTGTAACAAAACCATTTTTCTGTTTTTTCTTCCAATTGTTGTGGTGTCAACCTTGTAGGTTGTGGAAGGCTAGGACAAGCAACACGTCCATCTTTATAGTTGTGAATGGTATAGTTCCTTGTTGCCATAATTTTTATTTCAACTTTCCTTGCCACCCTAAATGCCTTTTCCAATGAATCAGGTTCCCAAAGGCGAACCTCATGTTTGATGTTATCCTTTAAATTCACTATGAAGACATCAATTCTATGTTCCTCTCGAATATCATTTACCCTTACATTCAATTTTTGGAATTCCTCAATTTTCTCTACCATTGAACCCTTTTATGTGATATTTATCAATTGGCTAAAGAAGGTGTTTCTCTTTGTATCTGTTAGTTCCAGTCTTCACAGCTTGTCACCAAGGATCAAAATGGGCTCTTATTATGTCTAGTTTTCAGAGATGTTTTGCACATGATCTTCAGTGCAAATCATATCCTAAGTATTTCCATCAGAAGAAGCTCGGAAAAATATTTCCAACGGTATTTCACACTCCCGTAACCGGTTTTTGGATGAGAAGATATGATCAAAATGAATGAGTGATTCTTGGTTATGCATGTTTTGAGGTCAGTTGCTGCACACAATGACAAGTTTAGTACAAGATCAGTTTCTGAAATAATGGTAAGGAATTGCTCAAAAGTGAAATTTTTTTTTATCCATCACATAACAAATAAAAAAAACCTCCTTCAGTTTATGCACAGGTGCTACTATGTGGGAGATATACAATGATATTTGGAGCCTACATTAAAACAAAGAAAATTTTTCATATTTTTTACTGTTTTAGTCATTTTAGTGTGGTGCCATTGTACAACCGATGGAAAGTAATTTTGAAAAACCCAAGGAGGTTTTTGTTAACCATGAGCCATATAACAAAAACCATTTTCAGTTTATTCACAGGTTTCATGAATTGAGATATGTGACTAGATCTTTACAGCTCATTTTCACAGATTTAAATTTTTAATGGTTTTATGTTTCAGAGATGATTTTGTGGCACAGATTACGAGAAACCGGAATGAATTTCCAAAATTTGAGAGAGGTTTGTCTCCAGCATGACCTTGTCTACAAAAACCTCTTTCATTTTTGTAACAGGTACTATAGTTTAGGAGATACAAGTTCATCTTCAACACCTACGTTTAGAAATTCGGTCCAAGTTTTATGTAACTGATTCTATTTTGAAGAAAATGGTTGAGCTCAATTCCCTTAGTACAAGGATGAGAAAATGTATATATTTTATGAATTTCATAGTGTATGGGTTGGAATTTGGTAGAAGTTTGGACTTTTGTTAAATCTTTGAGCATAATTGTACGTTCATCTCTGCAGTTTGGCAAGGAAATAAACCAGGGTTTGTAGTATTTTGTGGGATTCTTGTGGCAAGGTGATTTAGTATTGTTTCTCCTTCTGTAACTCAAGTTATCATGTGTTTATGTATGCCATTATGTCTCTCTTTTTAAGCTTAACTAAATGAATCTCATTGTCTAGAGTCGGAAGGTCCTCCACTGTCCATGAGCGAAGCAGTAGAGTCTCTTTTAGATTCACACAGAGCTTGCTCCAGATAATTTCGACTGGTGAACATTGGTCTTTAAATATTCGCTTGTTCCTTTCTTTCGATATGTTCCATAAGAGAAGCCCGAGGAGAATATTCCATAAGTGGTTGAGAATTCCACTTTTGTATGGATTCATTTGCCAATGCCACAGTGAGTTTGTGATATCATCTGGAAGCTTGCATCGTCTTTGACATCTGAAGCTCGCTTTCTCCCATAATTGATTGGCCAAGGGGCAAGCGTCCAAGAGATGATGGATTGTTTCCTCCTGATTTGCAATTGACACAGATGGAGGGGCCATGATAGTTTCTTCGTCTGAGTTTATCCCAGGTGAGAATTCTCTGATGTCCCACTAGCCAAACGAAGAAGGAGACTTTAGGCCATGATCCAAACCCCCAGATTTTGTTCCAGATTGGGTTGGGGGGGCTAAGTCTGTGCACATAATTTTGTAGGCTTCGGAAGTGGTGAAAGTACCTTTAGGTGTGTAACCCCATCGCAGGATGTCCCTGTCTTCAGAGTGTCTAATGCTCCTTTTGCGAAGTTCCTTTTCCAGATCATCTATAAGTGGGATTGCCGCAATTCGGGTGAGCTGGTCACCTTTTTTCCATTTCCTGAAGCCTTGCTCTGTCTCCTGAGTCCAGTACTGCCAAATCTTGTCCTGTTGTTGTTCCTCTCTGATGAAGTTTGGAGGTGGATTTAGAATGTTGTTGAGCTTTGGCATTTGGTTCCAGGAATCTGTCCAGAATCGTGTTGTTCTTCCATTTCTTACTTCCCAAAAACTGTGTTGTTGAATCAATTAGAAGTGTTGTTTGGCCGCATTCCATATTAGAGAGCCTTTGACATTGGGAGTAAACCTGATGAGCTCCTCCTGAGGTCTTTGATTGGCATATTTGGCCGTCTAGATGGCAGCCCAAGGTTTTTCTAGGGAGGAGAGCCATTGCCACCAAATTTTGGCGCTCATGATAGCATTGTTGTCGTTTGGATCCCTCAGGCCAATGCCTCCTTTTTCCTTGGGCATGCAGACTGTGGTCCACTTTACCAATGCCCATTTGCGATTTGTGGTCGAATTTCCCCAGAGGAAGCCTCGTTAAAGGTCCCTTATTCTTTTTAAAACCCATTTAAGCGCTGCTAGGATTGAGAATAAGTAAAGCGGCATAGCCTGTAGTACTACTTTTATAAGCACCACACGACTAGCCATGTTCAGAGTTCTGTGCGTCCACAGGTTAAGACGAGATTCAAGCTTCTCAATGAGAATACGCCAGGAGGAGTGCTTGATGGCTGAGGAAATGAGGGGGGCTCCAAGATATTTGGAGGGGAGAGTGGCAGTGGGGAATCCCAGAATCGGACTACAGCATGCTTAACTACAGGCGGGGTGTAGAAAAAGAAGATCTGCGACTTGGAATTACTGATGCTGGTACCTGAGGCCTCAGAGAAGTCATTGAGCAAGGATTTGAAGCAAGAGGATTCCTGGACTGAAGGATAGCCAAAGAGCATGTTGTCATCAACAAACTGGTGATGAGTTATAGCTGGGGAGTTGTTAATGGAGATACCTTTAAGCTGATGGGAGAGGAGGGCATGTTTAATGTGACGTCCCAAGCCTTCAGCCATTAAAACAAAGAGGAAGGGGGAAAGAGGGTCACCCTGCCTGATTCCTCGTGAGGGACTGAAGGGTCGAGATGGGATGCCATTCACAAGAATGGAGAAGAAGGTGGAGGTGATTAGACTCATAATCCAGCGAATCAACATAGGAGAGAATCCAAAGGCATTTAGCATTTTCTGAATGTAAGTCCAACTGAGCTTCTCAAAGGCTTTTGAAATATCAAGCTTTAGAATCATACCTTCTTGTTTGGAATGCGTGAGAGAGTGTATAATCTCATGCGAGAGGATAATTCCATCCAAGATCTATCTTCCCTCGACATACCCAGATTGTTCCGGAGAGATGAGCAAAGGTAAGAGAGGCTTTAACTTGTTGGCTATGACCTTGGAGATCACTTTGTATATGACGTTGCAAAGCACAATCGGCCGAAATTTGTCCAGGGTACTGGATTCCTCCTCTTTTGGTATAATAGCAATGAAAGTTGAGTTGAGAGAAGGTAACAGCCAATGAAGAGCTCTCGATTCCTCCACCACTTGCCAAACCTCAAGTTTTATCAGCTCCCAAAAAGTGTGAAATAAGGTTGTAATTAAGCCATCCGGGCTAGGGGATTTGCCTTCCTTGAGTTGGGACATGGCTGTATCCACCTCCTGTGTCAGGATAGGCTGAAGGAGAAGCTCGTTGTGTTCCTCGGTGATAAGCTTTGGCACATTTTGGGTGATTCTTTCTATAGCTGGTCGCCTGTCTGCATTGGGCTCTTGGTGGACTTGCTTGAAGTGATTTAGAAATTCCTCCTCAATTTCTTCATGTTGTTCTATCCTTGCCCCACCTCGCTTTTGAATGAAGGGTATATTGTTGTGCATTCTTCGTTGAATAGTGGTTCTATGAAAGAATTTGGTATTTCGTTCACCTTCTTTCAGCCATCTAATCCTGGACTTCTGCTTCCATAAAATCTCCTCCTGCTTTCTCCTCTCTTCTAGCTTATTGTGGATACGCTGCTCCTGCTCCAGGGTTCCCTCCATGTGACCTCCTGTGATTACTTGTTGTTGGAGATCTGCCATTTCCTTATTGAAATCCGGTTGCGCTTGGAAGATGTTTCCAAAGGTTTCATGATTCCAACGTTTTAAATGTTGCTTTAGGTGTTTTAGTTTCTGTTGGAACTGAAACATTTTGGAGCCCTCTGGTGGGATGAAGGTGTTCCAAGTGTTCCTGATGAAATCTTTGAAGTTAGGGTGGGTAAGCCAGAACTCTTCAAAGCAGAATGGTCTTCCGGTGGTGTTGCCTGGTCGTTGCCACTGGAGGGAAATTGGCCAGTGATCTGAGCCAGAATGGGGAAGAATTGTCGCCATTATATCTCCTCCTAAGTAGACAGAGTTATCGGATATGAGGAATCTGTCCAGTTTGGAAGCGATTTGGTGCTTCCCTACTCTGCGATTGCTCCATGTGTATTTACCATTACAAAATTGCAGATCAATTAGAGAGTTGTTTTGGATGAAGTCTCTGAAGTGGGTAGTTTCTTGTTCCAACCTGTTTCTTCCTCCCAGCTTTTCCTCCAGCGAGGTGATCATGTTAAAATCCCCTCCAATGATCCAAAGAGGATGCATTTTGTTGTTATTCAAAGACCCAATCATGTTGAGAAGATCAGATTTGTTTCCTGCTTCCTGCGGGAAATAGACATTAGAAAGGTGTCCATGTATATTGGTGCCTCGGATGTGGAAGGTGGACTGAATGAAGTGGTGGGACGCATGGAAGTCAGAGAGGGTTAAATCCCTCGTGTTCCATGCAATAGCCATCCCTCCTGAAGCTCCTGAGGCATCCACAACCACCAAATTACAAGTTGGCCATGCTTTAGAGAGGATGCTTCCTAATGTGCTGCTGTTACACTTGGTTTCTTGGAGAAAACATATTTGCGTCTTTTGCATTTTTATCATATTTTTCAGTATTCTAAGTTTCCCTGGGCTATTGAGCCCTCTTAAGTTCCATGAAATGAGCTTCATGATTCACTAATAGTTGAGGGTTTGTAGTACTTTGTCAATTTTTCATACCTGCCTGAGTCCACTAGGATTTTCCCGACTTCTATTGTTCGCTGGAGTTCCGTTCTTCTTCCCCTCTTTTTGAAGTCCTTTGTTAGGAGACCACCATCCCAGTGGCTGCTCGGGTGGATGCCTAGTTGTTTCTGCTGATAAGCTCTTGATATGACCACTTCCAGTTTGTTGAGTTGAAGCTCTGGGATGTTATCATAGTCCCTCTTTTTGCAGGCTAGTTCTAGCTGTAGAATGTCTAGTCCATCCATATCTATACTTTTTGGTTCTTCATCCATCTGTTGCACCTGAATGTTTTTGGTTGTGGATATATTTAAGCTATTGGGTTGCTCTGGGAGTCCATCAACTTCCATATCATTTGCTATCTCTGCAGGCTCCTTTTGGCTATTTTTAGGGGAAGCCTCAACACCCATGGATGTTTGTGACTTGGGTGGAGGGCCCAAAGGAGGGGGTTGGGACGAGGCTGAGATGGGCATTGAGATGGGCATAGAGTTCAGATTATGCTCATTGGAGGCTTGAGCTAGAATTTCAAAGTTGTTACTTGTAGCAGGGATGGATGCAGAATTTGGCTAGGGTTTTTTGCCAGTTGAAGGCTTTTTGTGCGCTCGTTTCCGGCTGGGTGCTTTGGCAAAGCCATCCTGGGATGGAGAGTCGGAGAGGTTAGGCGCATTGATCTTGGTGTTTAGCGGACAATCTCTGAATAAATGTCCATGAGCATGAAATTTTCGACAGCGAAAAGGTGCATGTTCGTAGTCCAAAGGTTGGATCCATTCATGATCATAGTGAGAAAGACTTACCGAGTCTAGCAGGGCTTGTCCCAGGCGCATGAAGATGCAGATGCGAGCATATGAGGTATATCTGTGAATCTTTGTTTCTTTCGCAGCCTTTATGTATTCTCCTATACCATTTCCTATATCTTTAAGCAGGCCTTCATCCCAATATTCATCCGGAAGCGAGTACATTCTTATCCAAACTGGAGCCCAGGTTAGGTCTTCCTTATCCGGGTTGAATCTTGCTACCCAATATCTTAGATACAATCCGGCTGAGTTGAAAAAGTATGGTCCTTCATCCATGATTTTGTACTTTTCTTCCAAGCAAAATAAAATCATCGTATAGAACCCTTTCAGTCCTAGCTGCAGAGTGACATGGCCTTTGGGTTTCCATTTAGTTGCGATCCATCTGTATAGAGCTTTTTCTGTCGACCAAAACCCTATAAATTTCCCAATGAGGGCATGATCCCTCATGTACTAGATTTGTTCATTGATCTTCTGTCGTGGTAGCTCTATTCTTGGCCTTTCAGTTACGATTGGTTTGCATGTTTTCGAGGTGATCTTAGGCCTTTCCTTCGGCTTGTCCTTTCTTCCTGGAATATCTTCTCTCTTGTATGTCTGCTTATTGGTCACTTTGCGCGTGTTTTGCTGCAGGGTCTCATTGTTGAGTGCCTCCTCATCTATAGATCCGAAGACGATATGTTGCTCATGCCCTGGTGGCACTGCATTTGCTGTTGGGGAGGGAAATGATGCCCCCCCTGGGGTCTGTCCATGAGCTCTACGGATAAGCCTCGTATTGCCTGTCGAAAGAGGCTTGAGGTCAAGTCTTGGATGGATGCTACACCTGAACCTTCTGTGCCATTTTAGAGGATGGTCAGAACCCTAGCAGCAGCGCCAGCTTAACTAAATGAATCAAGTATAAAGGTGGAAATCATTGATTTTGCAGTGCTCTACCTTAGGGTTTGTTTAGCTTTTCATGTTTTCAACTATTTGAAGAGGATTCCTGATAATTTCATGCCCTCTCCAACTCCTCACCAGTCTTAAGCCTCTCCATTTCACTTATTTTGAAAGTACTAAAGCATTTTCCTACCTCGCCCCACAGAAATCTCTACAAAACTGAGTTCATTCCCCGAACCCAAAACTGCCTTTCACTTTTGATCCAGCAAACCAACATAAAATTCAATCAAACTCCTCTGAGCATACCTAGCCTAAAATTAGTCTTTACATCAGTCATCTCAAGCCTCATTTGCTATATTTTCCTGAGATTGACAAGGAGAGAGCCCTCTCCCGACCTGATAAGGCTAGCTACCAGGTTAAGCGTGGTTTGATGTTACCTTAGACCTGTCTTTCTTAGCCTAAGGTAGATCTAGGCTCTAACATAGTGGCGACCATACTGGGGAAGAGGTGACAGATCTTTTCTGGGAAAGATCATTCAAGTTGCAGATCTGATCGCTGATGGTGGACAGCAGTCAAACACATATGAACGCTGAAATCATCTACCTGATGACTCCAAAGTTCAAGATCCTGAGCTTTGACTTCACTGCCAAAGGATCCAGTTTTCAGAATGTTGATGGTAATCACCAATGATAGGGTATGTGGAAAATCTGTTATCTAGTGAAATGTTATTGATTTTAAGGGATGAGATAGCAAAATTTCAGATTGATCAGAGTTTTTTAACATCATTTCTTCTTAGCTTGAAATCTAGCCGACTCACACCTGAGAATAAATATTGTTTTCTTGGCTTAGTGGTTGAAAGATTGGAAAATGAAATTGAATTATTGGGTGTTCAAATTAAATCACTTGAATTCCAAGAACCAAAACAGTTCTTGGAAACTCTCCCTCCTCCCAAGGAATAAAATATAAGGCTGCCCTTGGATGGTTGGATTGAAGGATGTTATGATTTACAATGAGGATGTGACAATCTCTAGCCAAAATCATATGTTAATGAGTTGGGGCAGCAGATAGAATCTAGTTTCTATGATCCCATAGTAGCATATATGGAATATATTTTTAAGTTGAAAGAAAAACCAAGTCGCCTTTTACAGAGCCAGAGGTACTATGGGTATATATTGATGGAAGAATTTCCAGTTGTGTCATGGTTCAAGCATTTCCAAGTAGAATCTTTGTCACAGTTACTTGAATGGTTGATATGGCATTACAACATCACTTGATCCATTGATTTTGCAGCAAAGTAGGGTAGGTTTCTGTAAATAAATAAGCTTCCAAAGGCAACATTTTAGTTTCCAGTATTTGTTATGTACAGGTTGCAGTATGTGTATGTTTGGATTGGTATGAGTTGTTTTGAGTTTGCAGTTGTTTGACCGTATTTCCCAATGGATGAGGCACATGGTCTATGGTTTTATTGACACCTCCAAGGAGTTTCCATCCCCAATAAGGTCGATGTTAGTTCTAGTCTTCGCAGCTTGTCACCAGGGATCAAAATGGGCTCTTATTATGTCTAGTTTTCATAGATGTTTTGCACATGATATTCAATGCAAATCATATCCTAAGTATTTCCATTAGAAGAAGCTTGGAAAAATATTTCCAATGGTATTTCACACTCCCATAACCGGTTTTTGGATCAGAAGATATGATCGAAATGATTGAGTGATTCTTGGTTATGCATGTTTTGAGGTCAGTTGCTGCACACAATGAAAAGTTTAGTACAAGATCAGTTTCTGAAATAATGGTAAGGAATTTTTCAAAAGTGAAAGAGGTTTTTGTCCATCATATACCTAATAACAAATATGTCCTTCAGTTTATGCACAAGTGCTACTATGTGGGAGATATGCAGTGATATTTGGAGCCTACATTAAAACAAAGCAATTTTTTCATATGTTTTACTATTTTAGTCATTTTAGTGTGGTGCCATTTTACAACAGATGGAAAGTAATTTTGAAAAAACCAGGGATGTTTTTGTTAACCATGAGCCATATAAAAAAAAACCTCTTTCAGTTTATTCATAGGTGTCATGAATTAGGATATGTGATTAGATCTTTATAGCTCATTTTCACATATTTAAATTTTTAATGATTTTCTATTTTAGAGATGATTTTGTGGCACAGATTATGAGAAACTGGAAACGAATTTCCAAAATCTGAGAGAGATTTTTCTCCAACATACCTTATCTACAAAAACCTTTTCATTTTTGTAACAGGTGATATGGTTTAGGAGATACAAGTTCATCTTCAACACCTATTTTCAGAAATCCAGTCCAAGTTTTATGTCACTGATTCTATTTTGAAGAAAATGGTTGAGCTCAATTCCCTTAGTACAAGGATGAGAAAATTTATATATTTTATGAATTTCATAGTGTAGAGGTTGAAATTTGGCAGAAGGTTGGACTCTTGTGAAAGCTTTTAGCATCATTGTACATTCATTTATGCAGTTGAGTAAGAAAATAGACCAGGGTTTGCATCATTTTGTGGGATTCTTGTGGCAAGGTGATTTAGTATTGTTTCTCCTTCTGTAATTCAAGTTATCATGTGTTTATGTGTACCATTATCTCTCTCTTTTTCAACTTAACTAAATGAATCAAGTATAAAGGTGGAAATCATTAATTTTGCAGTGCTCTACCTTAGGGTTTGTTTAGCTTTTCATGTTTTCAACTGTTTGAAGAGTATTCCTAATACTTTCATGCCCTCTCCAACTCCTCACCAGTCTTAAGCCTCTCCATTTCCCTTATTTCAAAGTACTAAAGCATTTTCCTACCTCGCCCCACATAAATATCTGCAAGACTGAGTTCATTCCTAGACCCAAAACTGCCTTTCACTATTGATCGAGCAAACCAACATAAAATTCAATCAAACTCCTCTGAGCATATACCTAGCCTAAAATTAGTCTTTACATCAGTCATCTCAAGCCTCATTTGCTATATGTTCCTGAGATTGACAAGAAGAGAGCCCTCTCCCAACCTGGTAGGGCTAGTTACTAGGTTAAGCATGGTTTGATGTTACCCTAGACCTGCCTTTCTCAGCCTGAGGTAGATTTAGGCCCTAACAGTATCCTCATAATGTGCTATCATTTCCTTCTTAAAAATTTACCAAGTGACAAGTGGTTTATGAGAACAAATTCATCGATACCATATAAACTTATTGGGTTCTAAAAATAAAGTTGCAATGTGTACTGTTTGTGTGTCTTGCACATTATGGAGATCAAAATATTGCTCCATCTATAGTATCCATGTTATCGAATCCTTGCCATCAAACTTCCTCATATCGATGTTTGGAATATGGTGGATCTTAAATCCAACGTTAGAATCTATGAAATCATGATTAGCATTTCTTTGTTCTCATCATGAGTTTCATCTAATATATGTTCTACATTAGGAAGCATTTCTTGTAGAAAATTTGTCAAACCTTCCATGTCTTCTTTTAAACCATCCTTCAAACCTTTTTTTAATCCATCCTTAAAACCTTCCATGTATGATTTTAAACCATTATTAAAACCATCCATCTTAGCATCCATTTCATTTTTTGTTACTCTTTGCGAGAGAGAAATTTGTTGCACTTGGTCTCGGAATTTTGATATATCATGTTGCATTTTTTCCTCTTCTTCATGCGTCATAGTAGATATTTTCGGTTTCTTACTAGGTGTTTCCATTTTCTTGATTTGAGTAATTTTGGAATCAAATAATGATATTTATGCTTCAATATGCCCTTTGAATCACTTCAAACTGATTTTTCAAACAAATGTTTTGCAAAATTTTAAAACTACACAGCTTTTTATTATTTTTTAGGATCTCAATATTGCAACTATTGTATCTTTGTAATTGTGAATTTCCAAGATATGAAATTCCATCCTTTAGTATCCCTCTTATTCTTATTTCCAACCCAACAAGTCTGACCAAGATTGGATTCTTCAAGAAAGAGTTATGCTCAATCTCCCATGATGACATGATTATAGACTGGTTCAGTAGAGCAAACTTGTACGGAGTGCCACATGTAAATGGTTTGACCTTTGGACCTAAAAAGGATATCCAACAAACTACAATGTGTCCTCATTCTGTCATTTTTTACGAAATTCAAATATGATGCTCAAAGAGAAATTTATGACGATTTTCCCAAGGTCATTTGTTTGAGATGGAATTCTGGAGCCTGCAAAAATCCTAACTTCCTAGGATCATATCTCTGGAAATATAGCGAGGAAAGATCTGAAATTCATATATTAGGTTCAGAACAATTTCGACTCCACGTGGTTTCATTTTTAGCTTCTAAATCTTTGTAAAAAAAAAATTATAGCGAAAATTCGTCGATGACCTGTTTGAAGCAGCAAAACCCTAGAATCCAAAGCTTTGATACCAAATGTTATGAAACCAACTCCCAAATAGATATATTAACAACTTAAAATTTATCATCTTCAAGGGGGGAAGCTCCTTTACGTTACATAAATGAAAAACCCTTGGATGATACAAATGAAAATATCTCCCTTCTATATATAGGAGTCTAAGGGGTCACAATATAATTAGAGCCTACATAAAAATAATAATGCAAGGGCACAACAATAACAATAAGGAGGCTACACTAACAATAACAATAACAATAAGGTGTTACACTAGTAGTATAGGGACCTAACATATAATAAAGTTAAAGTTAATGAAAGTCCACACTGGTCAAACCCTCTGAAAATATGGTCAAATCATAGCAAATATCGGCCTTGCAGTAGAGGTTGAATTATTGGCATTAGGATGCATGTGTTGTACTTGATGGCAACCCATTTGTAGCAGAACAACTCACTTGTATATGGTAACGAGACGAATCTACGTAACTAGGTGAATATATAGGAGAGATATCAGATGTGATAAAATGAATGGAGTTGTGTTTACAGATGTGACAAAATGGAGGGAAATTCAAAGGAATCATTTTAGAAGTAATATGGAAAATCACATTATAACAGGTTTATTCAGAGGGAACAAAGTAATGATACAAAAGAATAGGATAAAGAAACAAAGGACTATAGATCAAAATCAATAAATTGAAGAAAGAGAATGGTTAAAGAAGTATATGTTGGTTCACCATGTCCAAGTATTGTATACATGCAAGCTCATGGAAAAAAAGAAGCGTATATGTATGCACGCACTTTCACAAAAGGAAAAGTGCACATGGGATGGAAAATCAAGGTTTTGGTCCAAGGTTTTGGTCCAAGGTTTTGGTCTGAGGTTTTGACAAAGGATATAAGTATATAAGAAGGAGAAGATCAAAAGGCTAAGAGCACAAGCAATGAATATCTCATGAAGTGTTAGGTCAAAAGAAATTATGCATGTTATGGGTTTCTAATGCTTTTCTTGATCTAGACTAAGTATGCACCTGAGTGTTTGATGATGGATGAGATCTAATGATGGATCAGGATCATAATGGCTTATCATTATGAGATCTAATAATGGATAGGCTAGATCTGAGTGCTAACGAATGTTTTGTGCTTTAAATGTTATAATATGGGTATATCTAAAGACTGGAATAGTTGCGAAGTTATAAGTTTTTATCTGCAGATCTGTATGCCAGTTCGCCTTGCTAAAGGCATGCATGCATGTTGGTTCGACACTTCCAAGTAGCATATGAAAAATAAAATCATGTTGTTCAGAGATGACTGATCTATCTGATCAGTGCTATTGTTTCACTACTGTATGTCAATCATGTATTCTTAGATATGAAAGTAGAATTGAATGCATAAGGAAATTGAGTATGATTGGTTGATTCATTAAGTGATAAGGGTGATATTTGTTGCTATCTATTTAGATATCTGTAATTTGACAATATATGTTCATATTTTTACTGGTTGGTACAGTTGTGGTTTAGAGGTTTTATGATTCACTATCTTTAGAGGTATACACAGGTTGGGCTAAATGAAGTAGCATATACACGCAGGTTGGCTTCATTGAAGGAGTGTATACATTCTGACACATGAATTTTGATGTTACAGTTGGTTCTGTTTGTTGATGCAGTGCTCTAGGTTCAAATCTATGTACTGGCTATAGTCATCTGTCTATTCCAGTTGGTTGGTTGAATTTGATTAAGTTTGAGTGAATGGTTGATTCAGTTGTGATTGTTTGATTATATATGTCATAGGTTTCAGTGAATGATTGATTCGGTTTTGTTAGAGGATCAGTGAATGTTTGATTCAGTATGTCAAAGGTTTTAGTGATTGATTGATTCACGTATGGTTGATTCAGAGATTAATGATTGGGTTTCAATTATGTCAGAGATTTATGATTGAGTTTCAGTGATTGGTTGATGCAAATGTATTTGATGGATGTATTTCAATGGTGATTGATTTTAAGCTTCAAGGTTACTGATGGATCTAGTATGAAAATTTGATGAAATGTGGCTTACATATTGTGTTGTTGTGTACCAGGAGTAACCAGTATGAAAAATTATGAAACGTGGTCCGTGGAAGATACTGAGGGTTGGATCCTTCAGTGAGGAAGTTGAAGCTTCTTACCAGTGGTGGCTAGTGATTTGATTAGGGGGTTAGAACTCCCTACTAGTATTAGCTAGAGAACGAGTAAGGGTTGGATCCTTCTATAGGTCGATGCCTATGTACTAGTAAACATATCGGCTAGTACAAGAGCTAGGGGGTTATAGATCCCTTCCAGTAGAAGTTGGAGAACGAGAGACAGTTGTAATCTTCTGCAAGTGGGTGCCTGTGTACTAGTAAGATTTTGCACCAGTACAAGATTATAAACAGATTATTCTTTATATTAAAAGAAGACAAAGACAACAGTAACAGGTGGTTTTTATCCCGCATTGGGTTTTCACCTTAAATCTTGGTGTATATGTGTTTTGCTTATGTGTGATGGTTATTCTATTATTACTGCACATGGTTATTGTTTAATGTTTACTAAAGTATAGATGCATTGATTAAAGATCAACATACGATGAATTAACTGAATCATCAGTTCACTGGATATATGTTGGTTGCCTTAAGCATATTTTCTTGCACACGCGAGTTCCCTTCACTGAAGTAGTGTATATAAATCTGACTATGGAAATAAAAAAATTATTGATTTGTAAATACTTATTCACCCCCGTCTTAGTATTATTCACAACAATTGGTATCAGAGTAGGGCCTTTAGTAGAAGCTTGATCGCTTGAATGAGATCCGTAGAAACAATGGGAAAGAAGAATAAGAAGAAATCACTTCAAAAGAAGAAGACATCTCAATGGAATTGTGATAGTGGAAGAGACTATTGGACATTATGTGGAAGCAACTCTTCAAATTAAGAATCACATCAGAATGAATATGAACAAGAAAAAGAATTATCAGGTACGAATTTGTTGTCCTTTGGTGATACATTTCTATGTTCATTTGAATATAATGAATGTGACAGAGAAAAAACTAAAATTTCTCTTATGGGCGAAAGAGAAAGAAATGAAATAGAGGCATAATTTAAAAATATCACAAAAGATCTAATTGCTAAAAGGGAATGTGCCTACAGAGAAGAATTTACCATAATAAAACCTCAATTGGAAGAAGGAAATAAACTGAGAAAGCAGTACAACGAAAAGGATAATCAATATCAAAAGTTGCAGGATGAAGTAACATCATTGAGAAATAAAGTAAAGGAGAAGGATACAACAATCAAGAAACTTATAGAAAGATACTATTACTATAAAAGTCTTGAAGATGAGATAGTATCTCTAAAAGAAGACCTTGAAAATTCAAATAAGAAGAATAAAATACCTCAAGCAGATGAAGAACAAGAAAATGAGATTCTCAAATTAAAACAATAAGTGGAAGAAGGAAGAAAGGATGAAGAAATCATGAAGAAGCAATATCTGGAAGAGGAAGAGAAATATCGGGTTGAGGTAAATATCTTAAAAGGTAAATTAGAAGAAAAGGATAAATTTTGAGCTTTCAAGATAGTACTAAGGTTTTGGATAATATTCTTAGTAGTCAAAGGTCTCCTATCATCAAATCTGATCTTGGTTTCCATGAAACTATTGAAGGTGAATCTTGCTCACAAGATGAGGCAAGGAAATCTAATGCAAAATCTGAAATGCTCAACAAGGAGATAAGAGGTCAACCCCATCAACAACCAAGGAAAGAAACACTTCAAATAAAATCATTTACTCCTAACTATGGAAGTGATAATCGGTTATTTCCTATGATGAATAATGTTGAATGATTTATATGTCATAATTTTGGGCATGTTGTAGCTAGATGCAGAAGTAGAATGGTTCAAGTTAATAACCGTCACGCAGAAAGATCATCGACTTCCAGGTACTTTAAGGGATATTGTTTTTCTTACAATATGTTTGGTCACAAAGCCATTGATTGCTTTAGAAGGAATATAAAACATATAATATGTTATGCCCGCAAAAAGTTTGGGCATACAACAAAAGAATGTAGAAGCAAATTTCGTCCAACATACCAAAAGGAGAAAACATCATCACACTCCAAGGTATGGAAGAAGAAGGAACCATAGTCAGAAAAATGTGGCATAGCGCAGTATACAGACAGAATAGACTTAGGAGGAACTAAAAGTACGCAATTTCTTTTTTCTAATTCTCATACGCAGGTATCATGAAGACAAGTTGTGTATATCCACAAGTTAGAAGCTGCACAGTCGCGTATATGTTGGTTTGATGTAAAAGCGGTAAGACAGACTCAGGAAAAGGGATCTGATATGGTTCAGTCAATTATCAATTATCCTTTCTGTTCTAATTGATGATGATTACATTCTGTTGATGATATGTAGAAGTGATTTTGACCCTCATAAGTTGTTTATGACTTGATGTATAACTAGTTGATGATGATGCCTTGATGATCCTTACGGATATTTGCAATGATCAAATCTGACAGTGAACAAGTGACACAGGTTCAGGGGGAGAATATATTATGCATCTAATAATGTAATGTTGGCATTATGTTTACACTGAACATGTGGCACAGGTTTAGAAGGAGAATATACTATGCTTCTAATAATGTAATGTTGGCATTATGATTAGAAGTCTTTGATACCTAATGATTATTATCAATGGTGATGATGCTTATGTTGCTAAAGTTTTTAAATGATACATCATGCTATGTTGCAATCATAAGTTGCCTATGATGAAATATCAGATGATATTGCTTGAGGCACATAGTTATTATTCAGATCAGATTTATGGATGATTGTGGATGACTCTTTTTTATGATGCATATATGGTATGTTGCTTACATGATGATCCTCATAAGGACAAGGAGAAGAACAAAGCTTGAGTACGCAACTTCATTATTTGATAAGTGTCATTTCTTTTATGTTGTTGTCTTCATGCCTTCAAAGATGCATAAACTTCATATGGTGCATATATGGATGAGGATTCCCATAGTTCTTGGCTATCACATGGTATATTGGTTGAGGATTGTTGATCTTGATGGTATCAAGAATGTTTGACAAATGATTGTGAGCTCATGGTTTGCTAGATACATATTTCTATCTCTATGGATACAATTTATGTTGGATACATGGATGATTAATTAAGTTTCATATTGATAAATATTGTTGGTTGGCTAAGCGAATGGTGTTATTACAGGTCACTTGAAGACATAACTATTTGAAGGCATGGCTTACTTAGTCACATAATGATGATGACTTCTTACTTTATGATGATAAGTTTGATATTCACATATGTTGATTATCATGGTTGATTCTTATCATATGTGGGATGTTCCCTAGTGACGATACATGGTTGATATATTGAGGGATCTTGTGGAAAGATCATGCAGTTCTTGATGATGATGTTACGATCATAGATGGTGACTATGGTGTTTTCAAATACATATGATATGATGATACTACTTGGACATGGAAGGTTATGATAAGGCTCTTTCTACTAAAGAAACGAAGCAAGTTGATCTTGATGAGATCGAGAGGATGAGTTGATATCTATATGCAGCATACTTTGTCACAAGTTGATGATATTTACATCTTGGGCACTGATGATGGAGATATACATGTTGTTGGTCTGGATTCTGCTGACAGATGCTTATGGTGCAGATCATATATGGTGTATGACAGTTGCTGATGACTCTCATGGTCTTGTTTAGATCTTTGGTCTTTGTTATAAATGTCATGAATATAATTTGATGTAAAGGTCATGTAAAAGCCCATGATGTAATAATATGTCTTTGTCTGTCATAGTCTTTTAATGAGTCCTTTTTGGTCATATGATATAATTTGTACCCCCACTACGCATGGGAAGGATGATGTAATAATTTCTATATTTCAATCATGTATAAACAATTGGTATATCCCCACTTGGTTGGGAGATTGATGTATGTGTTGAAATGTGGCAAAAAAAAATATTCCAATTTTAATTTGTCCTTGAATTAAAATTGTGAATTTAAATTCGAATTTAGTCTCACCAACTGCTTGAAAAATATTAATTAATTCACCTTGAGTTAATTAGTTGGAGAAATTCAAGTTAGAAGTCTTTATGTAGTCATGCAATAGTTATCCCTTAAATTAAGGAGATAAGATTGAGTTATATTTGAGTTGTAATTAGTTAGCCCAGTTTACTGAGTTAAGTTGAGTTAAATTAGTTCCAAACTGTTTGAGGAACTAATTGTGAGTTATCAGTCAGTTGATGCATGCATGCACTCAACTAGTGTACTCCAGATAACTGAAGATTCTTTCATCATTAACTCATGCATGTCTATTCTGAGAAAAACCCAGTTGATATTAAAGACAAGGACATTGTACTATCAGTTGCATGTGTTTTCCTACAAACAAAACTCATGCATGCAGAAGGAAAATCATTCCTTGAGGATTGCGTAATTTTATAGCGTGTGAGATCAGTGTGAGTGATCATTATTCCACTTGGTAATAGGAGGATCACCCGGGAGAAACAGCGCAAGGAAATAGGAGCTTGGAGGGAAAAGGAGAAGGATATGAGAAGTCTATTTTGCCTGTGCGCATCTGTGAGGATTGTACTAAGAGCTGGCTAGCTATGAGAGCTAAGTCTTGGTGTAATTCTAAGATAATACAGATAGTGGGGTTTTTAGCTGAGGCTTTCCCCTGAGTATTCTTCTTTGTTTCATGTGCATTGATTCTTCTTCTGGTTATATGTGTTTAGCTTGATCTTGCTCAAATCTTTTAAGCTTTCGCACATTGATTGTAGAAGCAGGTTAAAGTATTTTGCTTTGGTTATATTGCATTATCAGGTTACTCTACAGTCATAATTTCTACATGATATTGGAGCAAAGCTTATTGGAGCTATGAATAATATACTAAGAAGAGAATTTGAAGTTTGAAGTCTGGGGTTGCAGGTGCAAAATCGAATTCTTATCATACTTCAAGGTTGGCCAATGGCGTTCAATGGCTTGAGACTCGAGTATGCCTTGGATGGTAGCTCGAATTATATAGCATGGAAAGATCGCATGGAGGCTGTATTAGAAGACAACGGCTTGAAGGAATTCATTGATTAAGAAATCCAAAAGCCAGCTTCAACTAATGCACAAGAGTTGGCTAAATGGAAGAAGTGTGTGGTGAAGGCGAGACAGGTCATCCTTGAGGGAGTTTGAGACCATATTGTCTTGAGTCTCCATGGGAAGGATACTCCATTTTCAATGTGGAAGACATTGAAGGACCTCTACTAGAACAATAGCGACTAAAGGAAATTGGTGCTCAAGGATAAGCTTCGAAGAATCAAGATGGAGAAGGGCAATACTATTTCCACATATCTAAACAATCTCACCACCTGCAAAGATGAGCTTAGCAGTGTGGGAATAACTATTTTCAATGATGATATGGTGATCCTAGCTCTCCTTGGCCTTCCAAAGAGCTGGAATAGCTTCCAAGACTCCGTGAATGGAAGGGAGAAACTGCTAGAATGGGAATGATTGTGGTCGGATCTCATGCAGGAGTAGATCAAGAGGAGCACATGAGATGGTTCTTCATCCAAGAATGATGATGAAGAAAATATGGCCTTAGCAAGTAAGACAAGGAAAGGGAAGGGGAAGGCTTCCCATTCCAAATCGAATTCTTCTCATGGAGGGAAGAAGGTTGACAAGTCTAAAGTGAGATGCTTTAATTGTCACGACATGGGACGTTATGCGACTAATTTCCCATCAAAGAAGTCCAAGAAGGGATCCTCGAAAGGATCGGAAGGTGAGGCATTAACCTCTCAGTTCGAAATGGACTTTACCCTTATCGCATGCATGGTGTCATTGATGATGGGTTGTGTCTGGTATCGACAGTTGAGCCTCATTCCACATGACCGGTGATAAAAACTTATTATGTGCCTTGAAGGAGAAAGACCTCAAGATGCGCATGGAGATGGGTGACGATGGAAGGTATAGTGTTTCAGGAGTGGGCACGGTTACTTTTCAGAGGAAGCATGGAGCTCCTCTCACCTTGACAAATGTGATGTATGTGCCTGGGCTGAAGAAGAACTTGGTATTAGTCACGATGTTGAAGGACAAAGGATACGATGTTGTCTTTGGTAAAGGAAAGGCATTCCTAAGACACATAGCCACCGGTTAGACCAAGAGGATAGGGATTTGGGTGAGTAATCTCTATAAACTATAGGTAGATGATTGTGTAGCATTGAGTACGAAAGTAGAATTGGTGCAAAGCCAAGACATTGGTGAGTTTTTGCACAGGCGGTTGGGCCATTTGCATCATGGGGCCTTAAAGATAATGTAGTAGATATCTACAAGACTTCCCAAAGGTAAACTTGAGCAAGTTGACACATGCAAAGGTTGTACCTTGGGAAAGTACACCAAATCTTCCTTTCATGATCGAGACAGTCGAGCAGAGGCTATCTTAGAGCAAGTTCATACTAATGTGTGTGGACCATTCTCAATGGAATCCACAGCGAAGAAAAGGTATTATGTGATTTTCATTGATGATTATTCTCGTAAATTTTGGATTTATATCATGCAAAAGAAGGACCAAACCTTCACAAAGTTTTGTGAGTTCAAATGTTTGGTCGAGAAAGAGTCAAGGAAGAAGATCAAGGCCTTGAGAAGAGACAATGATGGAAAATATGTCTCTCAAGAGTTTAAGGACTTCTGTGTTGCGGAAGGAATTAAACGAGAGTTGACGACACCTCATAACCCATAGACAAATGGGGTGGCCGAGAGGAAGAATAGAACTATTGCAGGGGCAGCACGGGTAGTGTTGCATGACCAAGGCCTACCACTTCACTTATGGGCTGAGGCATGCAACACAACGGTCTATTTGCAGAATAGAAGCCCACATCACATACTTGGGATGAAGACACCAAAGGAAGCTTTCTCCGAAAAGAGACCAGATGTGGGTCACTTCAAGATCTTTGGCTCATTGGTATATTACCATGAGACAAAGGATGCACAGAAGAAGCTTGAGCTGACAGCAGAGTTGGGGATACTTGTGGGGTACACTGATACACCCCATAACTATCGAGTGTATCTGCCTACCATTCGGAGGACAGTGGTTCATAGAGATCTCAAGTTTGATGAGCAGAAGGCCATGCGAGTTTCCCTTGAGAGGGAGCTCCAACTACAGGCTTTGGAGGAACTATTGGTTCCTAAGGAGGAGGAGCCTCAGACTAATGCGGAGTAGCCGCATGCATAGGTTCCAATAGTGGAGACATACACTCAAGCAGAGTCTTCCAAAGATGGATGGAAGCGCACAAGAGAAGCTGACAGATTGTTTACAGATGTGAGAGAGAGTGTGGGAGAACCATCTTCTCAGCATAGACAGAGGAGGTCACCTGAGAGGTACACTGGATACATGGCCCTTGTTGGGAAATGTGTTGAGACCGAGCCATATTCCTTTGAGGAAGCAGTGCAACAGCCTCTTTGGGTTGATGCTATGGTGGAGGAGTATGACTCCATGTTCATAAAACTGTTTAGGATGTGGTTCTGAGACTGGATAACAAGTCAGTTGTGAGTTCCCATTGGCTTTACAAAGTAAAGCAAGCTGCTGATGGTAGTGTGGAGAAGCATAATCAAGATTTGTTGCCCGTGGTTTTTCACAAGTCGAGGGTATTGACTATGATGAGACCTTTTCTCCTGTCGCAAGGTACTCATCTATCAGATCAATGTTGTCACTATCAGCATAGATGGGTTGGAAGATCCATCAGATGGATGTGAAGATTGCATTCCTCAATGGCAAGATTGAGGAAGAGGTGTACATAGAGCAGTGAGAAGGTTTACAAGATTAAGGAAGAGGTGTACATAGAGCAGTCAGAAGGTTTTGAGACCTTCGATCGTAAGTCACATGTGTGCCGACTCAAGAGAGATTTGTACAGGCTGAAGCAAGCACCTCATGCTTGGTACACTAGTATAGACAACTACTTCACCAAGTTGGGCTTCACAAAGAGTGAAGCGGATACAAACCTGTACCACATCATGGTGAAAGGTAAGTCATTGATCATTGTACTTTATGTTGATGATCTCATATTGACAGGTGATGATCAGTTGATCATGTCTTGCAAGGAGGACCTTCCAAGATAATTCGA
Organism: Pinus taeda; assembly: GCA_000404065.3. Taxonomy (NCBI): domain Eukaryota; kingdom Viridiplantae; phylum Streptophyta; class Pinopsida; order Pinales; family Pinaceae; genus Pinus; species Pinus taeda. The sequence continues at coordinate 71,241 of APFE030844446.1, forward strand.
GATGAATGTCATGGATCTCATGCATTACTTCCTTGGCATGGAAGTGTAACAGAAGGATGGGGAGTTATTTGTGTCTCAGGGTAAGTGATACTCAGGAGATTCCACATGGATAAGTGCAAGCCCATGTAGACTCCTCTAGCAGGTATCTGGAGGAAGGAGGATGCTGCTTCACGTGAAGTAGTAGAGGCTATTGTGTATAGGCAGCTTGTGGTTTTGTTGATGTACTTAGTGAACACACGACCAGATTTGTGTTATGTGGTGAACTAGCCGAGTCAAGTGATGGTTCAACCTACCAAGATGTTTTGGAAGGTGAAAAAGCATGTATTGAGATACCTCAGAGGCACATCTCAATATGGATTATGGTACAGACAAACAGAGAGAGTGAAGTTATAGGGCTTCACTAATGCATATTGGGAAAGGAATCCATCAAATCGGAAGAGCACATTAGGAGGGATTTTCAACAACTTTAGTTTTTTAGTACAGCAGGAAACAGAGGTCGGTTACACTCAGCTCAACAAAGGCTGAATACATGGATGCAAGTCAGGCAGCATGTGAGGCCATCTGGATGCGAAAAATCCTAGTTGGTTTTTTTGATCAGAGGATGGATCCAACTGTGATCTATTGTGATAATCAGAGTTGTATCAAACTCTCTAAGAATCTAGTATTTCATGATAGGTCCAAGCACATCAATATCCGATACCATCATCTCAAAGACTGTGTAGTGAGGAGGGTCATGTTGCTGCAGTATATTTCGACAGAGGAGCAAGATGCTGACATTTTGACAAAGGCATTGTCAAAGTGTAAATTTGAGTTCCATAGAGATAGGATCGGGGTGGCAGATAATCCCTTTCTTGTTGAGAGGGAGTGTTGAAATGTGGAAACAAGAATATTCCAATTTTAATTTGTCCTTGAATTAAAATTCAAATTTAGTCTCACCAGCTGCTTGAAAAATAATTAATTAATTCATCTTGAGTTAATTGCTTGGAGAAATTCAAGTTAGAAGTCTTTCTGAAGTCATGCAACAATTATCCCTTAAATTAAGGAGATTAACCCTTAATTAAGGAGATGAGATTGAGTTATATTTTAGTTTTAATTAGTTAGCTCAGTTTACTGAGTTAAGTCCAGCTAAATTAGTTCCAAACTGTTCGAGGAACTAATTATGAGTTATCAGTCAGTTGATGCATGCATGCACTCAACTAATGTACTCTGGATAACTGAAGATTCTCTCATCATTAACTCATGCATGTCTATTCTGAGAAAGACCCAGTTGAGATTAAAGATAGGGATAGTGTACTATCAGTTGCATGTGTTTTCATATAAACAAAACTCATGCATGCGGAAGGAAAATCATTCCTTGAGGATTGCACAATTTTACGAGATGTGAGACCAGTGTGAGCGATCAGAGTTCCACTTGGTAACAGGAGGATCACCTAGGAGAAACAACGCAAGGAAATAGGAGCTTGGAGGCCAGAGGAGAAGGATTATGAGAAGTTTATTTTTCCTATGAGCATCTATGAGGATTGTACTAAGAGCTAGCTAGCTGTGAGAGCTAAGGCTTGGTGTAATTCTAAGATATTTCCAACTTGTATGATAATACAGATAGTCGGGTTTTTATTTGAGGCTTTCCCCTAAGTATTCTTTTGTGTTTCATGTGCATTGATTCTTCTTCTAGTTATATGTGTTCAACTTGATCTTGCTCAAATCTTTTAAGCTTCTGCACTTTGATTGTAGAAGTAGGTTAAAGTATTTTTCTTTGGTTATATTGCATTATCAGGTTAATCTACAATCAGAATTTCTACAATACGTATGAGTCATTGATGATAGGAAGGTCAAACTCACATAGTTGAGTTATAAAGTCATGTTATTCTTTTGGAAAATATTTTTGCAGACTCTGCATGTGCTCAGGGGGAGCATGGACAGTTTGGTGCATCTTAGCATGTACAAAGGGGAGTTTAATCAGAGAATTCAGCTTGTGCCTAGGGGGAGAATAATCAATGTTCATATTCAGCTGTTCAAATATGGAAGTCTTCATTTTGGTCAGCCCTTTTCCTTTGATCTCAAAAGGAGAAAATATCTTGGTCCTCCCTTTGCCCTTGATGTCAAAGGGGGAGAGTATCTTGGTGTTTCTTGATACATATAACAGGTTCTACAACTTGAAGTAATCAACACCAATATGGTTGCCATCAAGTCCAAAAGGGGAGATTGTTGGCATTGTGATGCATGTGTTGTACTTGATGGCAACCCATTTGTAGCAAAACAACCCTCTTGTATATGGTAACTAGATGAATCTACAGGAGAGATATCATATGTGACAAAATGCATGGCATTTGTGTTTACAGATGTGACAAAATGCAATGCGGTTCAAAGGAATCATTTCAGAAGTGATATGGCAAATCACATTATAATAGGTCTATTCAGAGGGAACCAAGTAATGATACAAAATAATAGGATGAAGGAACAAAGGACTGCAGATCAGAATCAAGAAATTGAAGAAAGAGAATGGTTTAAGAAGTATACGCTGGTTCACCTTGTCCAAATAGCGTATACACACGGCTCACGGAACAAAAGAAACGTATACATATGAACACACTTTCACAGAAGGAAAAGCGTGCATGGGATGTAAAATCAAGATTTTGGTCCGAGGTATTAACAAAGGATCTAAGTATATAAGAAGTAGAAGATCAAAAGGCTAGGGGCACAAGCAATGAATATCTCATGAAGTGTTAGATCAAAATCAATTATGCATGTTATGGGTTTCTGATGCTTTGCTTGATCTAGACTAAGTATGCACCTGAGCGTTTGACGATGGATGAGATCTAATGATGGATCAGGATCATAATGACTTATCATTATGAGATCTGATAATGGATAGGCTAGATCTGAGTGCTAGCAAATGTTTTGTGATTTAAATGCTATGATATGGGTATATATGAGGATTGGAATAGATGCGAAGTTATAAGTTTTTATCTGTAGATCTATACATTGGTTCACCTTGGTGAAGGTGCATATACATGCTGGTTCAACACTTCCAAGTAGCGTGTGCAAAAGAAAAGTATGCTTTTTAGAGATGACTAATCTATCTAATCAGTGTTGTTGTTTTACTTTTTTCTATCAATGATGTCTTCTTAGATCTGAAAGTAGAATTGAATGCATAAGGAGATTGAGTATGATTGATTGATTCATTAAGTGAGAAGGTTGATCTTTGTTGATGTCTTTTTATATATTTGCAATTTGACAGTAGATCGTCAGATTGTTACTAGTTGGTATATTTGTGGTTTAGAGGTTTTATGATTTAGTATCTTAAGAGGTATACGCAGGTTGGGCTAAATGAAGTGGTGTATACATGCGGGTTGATTTCATTGAAGGAGCGTATACATTCTGACACATGAATTTTGATGTTACAGTTGGTTCTGGTTGTTGATGCAGTGTTCTGGGTTCAGATCCGTGTACTGGCTACAGTGATCTATCTGTTACAGTTGATTGGTTGAATTTGATTAAGTTTGAATGAATGGCCGATTCAATTGTGATGGTTTGGTTCTATATGTGATAGGTTTTAGTGAATGATTGATTCAATCATGTCAGAGGTTCAAAGATTGTTTGATTCAGTATGTCAAAGTTTTCAGTGATTGATTGATTCAGTTATGGTTAATTCAAATATTAATGATTGGGTTTCAGTTATATCAGGGATTGATGATTGATTTTCAGTGATTGGATGATGCATATGCATTTGTTGGATGTATTGCAGTGGTGATTGATTTTGAGCTTCAATGTTACTAATGGGTCCAGTATGAAAATTTGATGCAATGTGGCCTACATATTGTGTTATTATGTACCAGGAGTATCCAATATGAAAATTTATGAAATGTGGTCCCTGGAGGATACTGACGGTTTGAGCCTTCAGTGAGGAAGTTGAAGCTTCCTACTAGTGGTGGCTGGTGATTTGATCAGGGGGTTGGAGCTCCCTTCCAGTAGCAGCTGGAGAACAAGTAAAGGTTGGAGCCTTCTATAGGCCGGTGCCTATGTACTAGTAAACATATCGGCTAGTACAAGAGATATGGGGTTGTAGCTCCCTTCTAGTAGAAGCTAGAGAATGAGAGAAGGTTGTAGCCTTTTGCGGGTGAGTGCTTGCATACTGGTATGAGTCTGAACCAATACAATATTGTCAACAGATTATTATTTATATTAAAATAAGACAAAGACAATAGAAGCAGGTGGTTTTTCTCCTCGATTGGGTTTCCACCTTAAATCTTAGTGTTCATGTGTGTTGCTTATGTGTGATGATTATTCTATTATTGTTGCACATGGTTACTGTTTAATGTTTAATAAAGTACTGATGCACTAATTAAAGATCAACATATGATGAATTAACTAAATCATAAGTTCACTCAATAAACATTGGTTGCCTTAAGCATAGTTGCGTGCAGACACAAGTTCCCTTCACTGAAGTAACATATATAAATATGACTAAGCAAATGAAAAAGTTATTGATTTGTAAATACTAATTCACCCCCCATCTCAGTATTATTCCCAACACGAATTTCATCCCTATAATGAGCTTAGAAAAAAACACAAAAATTGCATGTGTTAGTAGAACTAGGGTATAAAACTTGTCTTATCCCTCTTTGTCTCTTTCCTTTGACTTTGGTTGTCTTTTCTTCTTGATTAGGCACAAAAATGATGAAGTTGTAATGATGGATGAATGATCTTCAAAGATATTGAGTTAACTTGTATATATAGTTGTCCGAGGGGGTCGAATAGGTGCCATATATGCTGACTTGGTCTTTGTTTGACTCTTTGACTCAAAATAAAAAAATAAAAATTTCTTTTCTTACAAAAGTCCAAATAGGAATTGACTCGAATACATTTTCTTTTTTACTCATAAAAAAATATCTTTGACTCTATAAACATGAATATCATGCTTCAACCAAAAATAAAATAATAATAATAATAATAATAATAATGAATATGATAAATATAGTTATGATGAAATTACGTTTCATTATGAATACTGACACTAGTTACAATTTCACACACCCTCTTAACTAGCGAGGTATTCAAAATGACACAATAGGATATTCTCAAGTTGAAACATTTGTATAAGAAATGATCTATATTGATAAGCATCAATGATTATTACATCATCATAGATAGCATTGTCAAAATACCAAGGCCTTGACAAGTACAATTTCTCTCCACTAGATCAGAGTACAATAATGGGAGGCATTAATTTGAACACCGCCACCTCTCAAGGCACATACCCGGCTGGATGTTCGCAAGATATGATCTCATAGGATCATTTCCTAATCCAAGGAAAAGTACGTCCCTAGACCATTCTTTACCAAGTCTATGTGTCCAATTTAGGATATTAATACTAGTCAACCACAATACATGACTCAAGAATGTATGTCTTTAATGCTTATCGAATTCATTTTTCTCCCTACCAGTGTTCATGCACTAGGCTTACAATTGTTAGTCCTAGCCATAGTATGTGACACATGGATAACACAATGTCCACCCTCACTCCCTCTCAATCAAGGAGGATATCATCACTCCCCCTCAACTAGGGAGGATATATCCACTAGTCCAATATTATCTCTCAAATACTCATACTTCCTATTAGGAAGGGACATTTTGAATACATCTGCTACTTGTTCGTCAGTGGAGATATTATAGCTTCATGGATCCATCATGCCGCATGCTTTGAATGTAGTGATATTGTTGGCAGAAAATTTTGAATTAATTTTGACCCAGCGTTTGGCCTAGGTTGCCCACAAAAGTCTTCGTGTAGTCTAGAACTTCATCGACATTTTCACTCGGATTAAAGGAGCATCTCACCTAAGGTGAGCCAAAACCATAGAAAGGTGTAAGGGATATAGATTTAGTTATCTAAGTAGCTTTTGTAACATTTTATGCATCCATTCACAGCTATTTAACTCATACATTTAACAAAAAATAGATATAAGCATAAAATTTTAAAAGGGGTCACAAAATACACAAATAAATAACATAATTCCCATTCTCCTTTTATTATTAAAACAACAGAGCCTAATTATAACAACATTTCTCCATTACAACTTGTGCCATATTATATACTTGTGCACAGATAACACAACTTAGAACAAGTGTCAAAACAAAACATTACATATCCTAGTATGCTCATAAGCAGTCTTTCATAACTCAGATCCCAAACATTACATGAAAACTTAACTTGCAATAAAATCTAAACTTTATGGCACCATCTAAACTTCACAAAGTTGTCTAAACTTGTTTCATGTTGCTCTTCATCTTCTTTTATAGTTGTGCTCGCTTGATTTAGCCTTCAGTCCCTCTCTCGCTTGATTTGTGGTTTAATAATACCTATGGTTATTACTTTGGTTCTCTTTTGACTATATAAAAATTGACTCTTGGCTCTTCAAGGTGCACCCTTATTTTCCATTGTGGCAGTTCCAAAACAAATATTTTGATGCCACCTTTCTTTTTTGATGCTTTGCTTCTGGAAAATTTAACCAAAATGTCCTTCGCAACTCTTATTCCTTCAAAAACGAAGGACCCAACATTCCTCGACCACAATCCATTGACTCGCCCTCGACTCAATGTGTTGTTGTTGTTGCATCTGACCTTTGTGCAAGTTGGTTTCCACTTGGATCAGTTGTAGTACCCTCAAACGAAGGACCCAACTCTTGAATGCTTTGAAGAGTCGACTCCTTAAATGCAATGTATGTGGAAACGAATGAGTTCCACGAGTCCAACATGTCGATTTTTACTTGTGGATTCAACAACTTATGTGATATGCTAAAACATTAAGATAAGAATCTACTCTATTCTTCAGCGGAAACCAAAATTAATAGATGAAAACACTAAGTAGAAAAAGAAGAATTTCAGTCGCATATAACACAATATTTTTCTAGGGAAAGCAACTTCTCAAAACCCCGACTATCTATATTGCATTAACTAGAATATCTGAGAAGAAAATACAATGCTTGTTCAACCCGAACAATTCCTGCACAAGTACAATCTATCTCTCTGCTTCACAAACTAGCTCAAGCCAACACTTAGCCAATTATGATGCATGTCAAGCCCCTACTTCCTTACACAATTCCTAAGAGAATTAGCCCATATATAATTGGGAAATTCCTCATCCATAAGTATGCAATCCATCCATAGTCCTTCAACTGATTGCATGCACCATATGTACAACTCAGAAAATTATACAATTGATAGTACATTGTCCCTAAACTCTAATCTCAACTAGGTCTTCCTCTGAACTGACATGCATGAGTTATTTATGAGTGAATCATTAGTTAACTGGTGGAGCAGTGAAGCTTCACTGGTGCTTGTCCCCACTACTAGACCTCCTACAAGTTCCTCCAATTGTTTGAACTAGTTTAACTGACTTTAAATCAGTTAGACCGAGTTAATTAATTACAACTCACAAGAACTCAACCTAGACCCCTAAAATTTAGGAATCACTCTACATGACTCTAGATAGACTTCCAACTCGAATTTACTAGTCCAACTAAGTCAACTTAACTTAGTTAACAATTGCAAGTTTCTATGAGAATAGAATTTTGTTTTAATTCCTTATTTAATTCAAGGACAAATTAAATTAGTATTTCTTGTTGCTATTTTTAACACAATAGAGTAGACACCTAGCTGGAAAAGTCTTCCACTGTCTACGCAGTGAGATCATTGGGATGCAACTATACAAGTTCCTAGAGTTGATCGGCAAGAGTGGATAGCATGCTCAAATTGAGGAAGTGTCTATGTGCTTCCAAGTGAAAGTCACGAAGAATGGATTTAGCCACCTAGGATGCGTCTTCTAGCTAATTAATCTAAGCATTGAATTCAAAAACCTGAGGCATGAGATGCTTCTTTACTTCTAGGTTTGAAGTCAGCATCGCTTGCTGGAGCAGGCTCTTGAAGTTCTCACGCAAATGATAAATGGGTGCATTCTTCTTTGCAAGAATGTCACTCCAATTAGAAATGTAAGTTACCATTTGATGAGATTCATGCATAAGTTACGGCAAAATATCATGGATAGAAGTGGTTGCTTGAATCTTGTCAGCAATCTAAGTCTTGAGGATCTTTGATGGATCTTATGTGGACTACTACAGACTATCAATAGTATCTTGGAATGCCACATTCTGGTCTACAAGTTTCTTACACACCACTTCAACAAATGTACAACATTCGGCTGGGTAACAGGCGGCAAGAACTTCGGGTTTCTCTGTGGAAAATTTGCAATTGTTGGCCACAACGACTTCATATGGGTATGAACATCATTCACGCAAGCTTCCAATCCATCTTTATCAAGGTGCAATTGTGTGTGGACAACAGCGGTGACATTGATTTGGTGTTCCTGTTCTTCACAAGTCACTTGGAGGTCAGCACAATGAGTCTCGGTCTAGACAAGACTGTTCTCCAACTGTGACACAGAGGCATGAATAAACTAAAACAATTGTGGTGAATACCAACTGCTAGGAGTTTCCATTGATACTATATCCAGCGTTGGAAGTCGCAGTTATAGTGGTTGGCCACTATCAACCAAGCTATCTGATTGATCTTGTGGTGAATGTTCTCTTTGTATTGCAACCTTTTGGTTCTACGCAATTCTATGAAGAATAGGGGCTAGAATGAAAGCAATAAGATCATGTTGTTAGTCAACAAGGGATATTACCTAACAACATTATTTAGGGTCTTTCATGAAATCAACCACTTGCTCAACAAAAATGAGTGAAGTTGTGGAAGATGACAGATGAGATGAGGTAGCAGTAGAAGGTGGAGTAGTTGATGGTGGAGGAATAATGGTGGTAGGAAGACTAGCAGAAGTGACAAAAGCATACTCATCTTCCATGTTGCTTGGCTCATCAGTGAAAGTAGGTGAATCGACACAGTCATATAAGGTTTCTTCAGATGAATGGGGTGTCTCGTCGAAGGTGGTATGTGGGGATGATGGTTGTTCTTCATCGATTGGAATAGCAAGATCAGTGGATGGTGGCTCATCATCAAGGTAGATGATGATGGAAGCACAGGTATCATGACGATATTGGTGAGATGAAGTGGAAACAGGGGTCGTAGATGGTGGTATGATGGTGGTGATGGTGGGTGGTGCAGTGGACAGAGTGACTTGATGTACCTAGGTAGATTACTCAAACAAAAAACCCAACCACACTCCAAGTAGCATATGCCAAGATGACACATTCCTTTTCTTTCTTTAGTGGGGATTGAATATCTTCTTGTGTATCTCCAGGATGCTTGTGCAAGGATGAAGGGGCATCGCCAACAAGTCTCATGGAATCAAAATTGTATAGGTCCATTCCATCTTGCCTCCATGACACAACTCCCATCCAAGTGTTAACTTGATTATGGAAGTCACTCTTGATAATATAGAAAGGAAGCTTCCTCATAGCAAAAGTAGTAGGACAAATATGCATTGGCTGAAGATAACAAGAACTGTGACTTATACCAAACCAGACTTGATGATAATACTGGTCGAGCAAGGGAAGTGGTACTCACAAGATAGTTCTAGTCATAGCCTCCATTTTTCTTAACCATTGACCAAACACAAGATCATTGAACTCTTTATTCATGGTGTCTTCAGTTCCATGCCAAGGTGCATAGGCATATGCAAGAAGTTCATCTTCCACAATTATGGCGAGGTATCAGCCTTTTGGAGTACACCACTTGGACATAGAAAGGGGAATACGGAAAAATCCAAAGATAAAATATGTGATTTATGCATTAACATCATTAGTAGCTTCAAAATCGCATTCAAGAGATAGTTGGACCAATTCAGTTGATCCCCTCGGACGCAAGCTTCTGCAACTAGTATGGAGTCCATAGAACATTCACCTCTGGTACTGTGGCACATGAATTTGGTGGCGATAATTGTGGTAGCTAATTGAACCATCATATTTTTGATCATATCGATAACATCTATGTGCCCTTTCTTGGTGGTTCCATACTTTTTGTACAAGTTGTTCTCATATGACTTCTTGCCACACTTGGCGATTTTTTGAAAAGATGAAATAATGTCGATGCCATTTTTTTGAAAACATGACTGGAAATAATGACAGAAAATACAAACATCAATGGCACTAACTCACTAAGATATGACAAAATATCCCTAATCACAATGGGTTGCAATGGGTCGCAACTTAAAAACACCATTTTTTTGCAAAACAGACTGACGATGCAACTACTAAACTGTCAAAAGAATTATTGTTGCAACTATCCTAACTCCTACTTGCTACTCTCACGAAGAGAGGAAACTTCATTTTGAAATTGAAACAGAAAAATAGGGCTTCAGGCAAGTGCCATTCACCCATCCAAAGAAAAGTGTACCATCTAATTGAGGAATTCAAATAGCACCAAAATCTTTGATTTTTGTAACATACAAAGGACCGAGCCAATGCATTTGGAGCTTACCAGGATGCTTGTGATACTTCTTTTCATAAATTAATACTTGGTCACCTATATAAAAGGACTTATTTTTTATATGGTGATCGTGTCAAACCTTCTGGCACTCCTTCTCAAAAGTTTGATGAAAATATGTAACAAATCGGGACTCATCCAGTTGCAATAATTCATGCACTCATTTAGGAATGGGCTCATCTTTAGACATTCGAGTTGCATGAGCAACAAAAAAATTAGGAAACATAAAATCAGTAGGAATAATAGCTTATTTCCCATAAACCAAATCAAAAGGAGTGTACTTGTGCAACCACTTGACTGTAGTTTGGTAGGCCCACAAAGTAGGAGGAACTCATTCATCCTAATCATCTCGATTTGCGGAGCAAACCTTAGTAAGTCCCTTCTGTAAAACTTTGTTAAAAGCTTCGACAGTCCCATTGGCTTGGGGATGATAAGAAGTTCCCTTATGATGTTGTATCATGAAATTTTTTAGTAGAGCTTGGATGGATTCATTAATGAAATGGGAACCTTGATTACTTGTAAGACTTCATAAACAACCAAACTTGGTAATAATTTTTTCAAAGATAAATCGAGCAGTTGTACCAGAAGTGCAATCTTTAATAGGAGCATCTTTCGCCCAACAAGTCAAATAATCTATTGCAGTAATAATATACCAAGCATGTGAATGATGAGGAGTGTGAATGGGCCCAACAAAATCAATTGCTCATTTCTCAAAGGTAAAAGGTCGTGTACCGGATGCAAAGGCATTTCATTATGACGTGACAGTCGACTACCAAAGGCCAACTTGCAGAACTTTCTGAGCAGTATCTTTCCCTCCAACATGCCCTACTGTAACCCCAGCATGGCATTCCCATAATATACTTTCACGTGCATGATCAAGGATACAATTGCACAGAACTTGATCGAGCCCCATTTTATATAATTGTCCCACAATAAGTTGATATTTTGTCGCTCGAACTACCAAATGCTTCTTCTACACCATAGTATAATCTGGAGGGCATTGACCTATAGCAATAAAAGTGAGAATATATTCTAAGTAATCAAGGACAGCTTCAATACGAAACAAATGAGTGTCTGAAAATTGACCATCAATTGATGCCCCTGATTCTCCTCACTCTAACCTAGATAAATGGTCTAGCCCCACATTAGATCTTCCTAGCTTGAAAATCACCTCAAAAGTAAACTCCTAAAATAACAATAAACACTAACAAATCCCTTCTTCAAGCATACAATTATTAACTAAATATTTTAGTTTTGAATGGTCTGTGAAGAACTTGAATGGACCTCCCAAAAAATAATGTCATAATTTTTTGAGATAATAAACCATAGCTAAAGCTTCCCATTCTATAGTAGTATAATTCTTCTCTACATTGGAAAGTTTCCTACTTGCAAAGTAGATAGGATGATCCAAGTTTCCTTCACCTGGTTTCATTAGTATAGATCCTAAGGCAATCCCAAATGCATCAAAATGAACATGAAATGGATTATTCCCTTTAGGATAGATCAAAATGGGTGCACTTGCAAGTTTCTCCTTCAAAGTATCAAATGCATCATCACATTCAAGAACCCACACAAAGCATTCAGATTTCTTAAGAAGCTTCTCAAGCAGCATTGTGATTGAGGCACAATTTCTTATAAACATGCAATAATAACCAATCTGGCCCAAAGTGTAACACAACTGGCAAACAGAAGTTAGTGGCGTCATATTCAATATTACGACAACCTTGACAAGGTCCACACATACTCCTTCCTTACAGATGATATGGCCTAATACTGTTCCAAAAGGCACAACAAAAATGCATTTCTTCAGGTTGAAGGATATTTGAAGTTATATGGATCTATCAACAAAACTCTCAGGAAACTAGGATGGTTTTTTAGTAAACTATAAATAGTCCAATCATACATATAAACTTCAAGAAAATTATGTATGAATATATGAATACAAGCAAAAAAAATATGGGAGAAAACAAATGGGGACTTCTTCAACCCAAAGGGAATAACATTATAAGCATAGGACCCCCATTCGATAGTGAATTTGGTATTCTTCTTATCTTCTTCTGCAATGTGAACTTGATGATACCCCAAGAAACCATCAATAAAAGAGTAAGCTTCATTCCCCCCAACATTTTCCAAGGCTTCATCACTAAAATGATTTGGGAAGGGTTCATGCACACATGCATTATTGAGGTTGCAATAATAAAAAAACACACGAATTTCCTCTAAAACCTTCTTATCCTATATGAAAATGGGGCTTATCCACTCATCTTCATCAACCAAAAATATAAGGCTAGTGGCTAGCATTTTGTCAATTTCCTTCTTTACCTTCTCCTTGACTCGCAAATTCAATATGTAGGGTTGATGTTTAACTGGTTTCACATCTGGCTTCAGTGGGATTTTCATTTCTCCCAAGTCCCCTTTAATCCCCTTTAATTATGAGACGGAACAGGGAAATAAATCCTCATATTATTTGAGAAGGTCAAATATTTCTTGATTGGTTGGGTCATCCCAATAATATCCAATGTAAGCAAGCTTTGGTTTCTCTTATGTCCCAATATTTATGTTTTTCAATTTAAGAGGTTGCATATGTGGAGCATCATGTATATGATCCTAATTTATTTTTCATTCCCCTTCAGACTCTTTAAATGACAAATGTTGTGGCTCCTCCAGGTCATCATCCGGATCCTTATTAACTTTACCGCAAACCACAACTTCATGTAACCCTGATTCATACGGATGATAAAAACTCCATACATATTGCATTATTCGAAAGTGTCTCCACCTGAAAAAAATACTACTCTGATAGCTCAAAGGGCTTATGCTATCTTTTCATCAACATCATAAATGGAAAATTCTCTACATAACTAGGAAGACGACACATCCCAATTGTTTATTTTGTGTTTCAACTCCTGCAAATACTAAGCTTGTGGGATATTTCCCAAGGAATGGATAAATAGATGTGGCTGTATTTCAACTGTCAGGCCATCAGTCTACCATACAAAACAACAATTCCTAACATGCTTTATCAAGCAAGTACGACCATCATAAGTGAAAAATTTTCTTAGAATCTTATTCAAAGGAAGAAACCGATAAATCAAAACATCCTTAGTTGTGCTCAAATCTTGAAATTGATCTCGATGGGCTTCCCACTATCTCATGGGAGTCATTTGTAAATCAACAGTCATTAAATAAACATTTTGACTTTTTTCTATGCAAGAATAAATTTCTTTAATAAAATTGACAACATAATTAGTACCATTGAAAATAGTATTCTCGTGTACCTCAATACCAATCCAACGGACACATTGAACAATGGAAAAATGTCGAGAATGAAGATCATGAGCACCTTGTTGCCAATCTTCCATCACCGCCTGAGAGCCAACTTCAGTACTTTGAATACCCTTCCAAATGATAGATCCAGTTGTTGTGGGATTAATATAATATTCTCACCTCCCAATAGTTAGTTGATATAGTTGATCCAAAAAATTAGGTGACTCGACATCGTCCACCAGTTCTATAAATTTTGGGCCTTGATAAGGATCAAGAGGTTGTATAACTCGTATTCCATTTACTTAAAAATTCATAGTTTCCCACTTCAAATCAATGACTGCATAATTCTCAAAAGCCCAGTCAATACCCCATAAAGCTGGATATGGATATTTATCCCCAATAATATCAATAACTTCAGATTATGCATAAGTTTTGACACCAGAAATATAAACTCTATCATCCTCTAATTTTCCAACAGGAAAAATAAAATAAATTGGGTTTTTTGAGAGCTTCCCAAGTTTTTATTGGTAGAATATTGACATCCAGCCCAAATCCAACATAGAATCTTCAATTTGAAAACATACAATCTCATATTCCACTCGAAACTCCCTTCCATTTCACTTCCTGTTCCGTTGTACCCGCTTGGAATGCCACTCAACTAAATTTGCAGAAATTGGTTCTTCAAAAAACATATAATCCTTAACAATAGCCTTTAGCCTTTTCTGCAACTGACCAGAAAGTTGTTCATCATTCATAATTTTTAAAAATAACTTAAACCAATCCATTAATCAGTGGAAAGGTTCTGTAGGATTCTTCTCCTCATGGACCTTTACTTTCTCCTGTTGTCCACTACGGGATCCTTGTGAATAAATCAGCTGACGAAAAAGTTCAGTTGCATCCCTATAGTACTCCTTGTGTTGATTTTTATCATAAGACTTCTTTGGAGATATAGGTCTTATGATAGTTGATTGATTAGGAGTTCCAATTTAAACTCGAGACTTCTTGCCTCCTCTTGTAACAAAATTGATATTTGGATGCACTATAGGACCAAAATCCTAAGGCTCTACATAGATTAAGTCAACTCCTTTAGCCCGATTGAGTTCCTCCCACCGAGCAATAAGTTTAGGAAAATATTTAGGTTCATGAGTATTCACCCGATAGTATGAACACCAAGGTATTTATGGCAAAGTACATTCTCTCGTGACATGGCCTTCCTGATCACCATTATAACACCTAATCGGGCCTCTTCCACCTTTCCTTCCTCCCCTTGGATCCCCCCCTTCGCATCCTTGAGGGATCTCATTAATACAGAAGGATGAATGATCAAGGAAGTCAGATAAAGCATCCAAGGACCGACATTGATTTGTATGATGATTGGGAGATCCACAAAACTCACAAAACAATTTATTGGGAATAGTGCAATACTTTTGTAGAATAGGACATAGGTGAGGCAAATGACCAAAACTTTGACAAATCTCACAACAATAATTCATAGAAATACCTTGAGGATTTGAAAATGACTATAATTATGTAAGGCCTGAAAAGGGAAGAGCGGATCAAAATTGTGCAAATCTAGGGGATTGTTGTGGAGGAGTTCCCATAGGAGCACTAGATGGTCTGGTTTCGTCAATTGCAGGAATTTTGTAACATGATGTCCTTCAACCTAAAAATGAGTACATCAAACATGAGGTCTTG
Source organism: Pinus taeda (assembly GCA_000404065.3). Taxonomy (NCBI): domain Eukaryota; kingdom Viridiplantae; phylum Streptophyta; class Pinopsida; order Pinales; family Pinaceae; genus Pinus; species Pinus taeda. The sequence goes on from APFE030844446.1 coordinate 86,637, forward strand.
TAGGCCATAATGGTGCAAGATCTTTCACTTTGTCTGCCAAGGTAGCAATATGATTCTAGAGGCTCATAATAGTAGGATTTGTTGAAGAACCACCAATTCTATAGTCTTGTGGATAACCAGTCATAGCCTCTATCTACATCAATTTTTCCAATGAATATTGAAGTGTATCAATCTTCTACTAAGACAATGGAATGTGAGTCATTGGTAACAGGGCCTTGATGAAGCAATATCTCTAATGATGTGTATCAATACAATAAGACAACTTGTTGATATCATCTTTAAAATGTTGCATACATTTCCAAGCATATTCTCCCTCTCGTTGGCGAATATCCAACAATTTCGCCAATCCTTGCTAATTTGACTGAGGTAATTTAAATTCCTAAATTCTTGTTAAACCATATCTATACCAGCATTGGGGTCATCATCGATCCATTTTATAAACCATCGTAATGCTCTATCCTGCAACATAGTTTGAAATTAAATAAGATATTTTGTGTTAGGAGTATGACGTGCTCTCCACACAACTTCACATAAATACTAGTGATGTTCAACATCTTCACCCCCCTTTTTGCAAATTTTGGGTATCTGGTAAGTGAGCGGGCTGTGACTCCAGCCAAATTTTATTATCATACAGAAACAAGTATACATCCTTGGGAACTCGATTGAGAACAACTAGTTTAACTTGGTTGACTAGCACCACTAGAACTACCTTTACCCTTATGCAATAATTGAACTTTAATAAACTTACATACCTTTTAAAAGAGAAAATCAAGACTTTGATATGGTACCAAGGGAAGGTTAGCGAGAGGAGTCATGTTGTTGCATTGAGGGCTTTTATATTATGGTACTGAATCATCCTCAAAGAAAAGTCACCTCATTGTAAAATGAAAATAATCATCTACTGGTGTATGCTCATCCAGTAACACAATTGGTTGGTCAATTGGCTCGGGTGTCCAAAATCCTTCTAATTCCTCAATAAACTCAAGTAGCCACTTCTAAACTCTTCGCTTCACTTTCATTGGTAGCTCCTATTTTTTTAGAAGAATAACCTTCTTCTTCTTCTTCTTTTTGACTCTGGAGTCTCCATTTCCTTATTCTGCACTACCAAACTTCTTAGAGTGTTGCCTGTGCACTGCAATTCCCTTCTTCGAACCCTAAATTCCCTCAACTTCCTTTACCACCACTCTTTACCTATTCTTTCGCTCCACAACGCTCTGAAATATCTCGCCTTCTGCAACTCTTCTTGATTCATGATAATAGCTTCTTCATTCTCCTGCATCTGTACGACATTCCTCTCCTCTAATCCATTCCCCTAGTACTAAAAATTTAAGCTGCCATTTAATCTTCTGCAAATACCAACAAATTGTCTTCAACCAACATTACTTTAATCCAAAGAGGAAACTCCTTTAGCATTCTTCCATTTATCCCAAACTTGAGTATGGATTCTGCACAAGAGAAGGACTAGTGCTTCTCGGTCGCAAATTCAATAATGTAGCTCTCAAGAGTCGCGTTAACCAAAAATTTGATAGCTCTTGTTAGATCTGTATCTAACCGATGAAGATCATACAGATCAGTTGTAGTCCAAGTTTTGCACAACCTCAATTGTGCCACAACACTCGATTTATAGTGAATTCAAGTCAACCAATTTTCTAATTCCTCAGGAAACTTGCACCAAAATATCTTGTATTGGTCACAAGAAGGCTCAACATACATAATCTCTTCGTTTACCTCAATTTAGATCCTTTTGTCTCAATTTTCCTACTTCAAAATAAATTGATCAACTCTTTCATGCCATCATTTTTGGATGTCCCAAGGAATATACCTTGGTCGCATGATCTAGATCCCCTTAAGAAACCTGATTTCAAGGTCTTACCAGCTGAACCATTTGTTCATGGAAAAGTTTAAATTAAGTTTGACCCATGGTTTGGTCTAGGATGCCAACAAAAGTCTTTGCATAGTCTAGCACTTACTATCATTTTCACTCCCTTGGATCAAAGGATTGGCTCACTCGAGGTGAGTCATAACCATAGAAAGGTGTAAGGGATCTAGATTTAGTTATCTAAGTAGCTTGTGCAACCATTGATGCATTCATTCTCAACTACTTAACTCATACATTTAAGAAAAAATAGACATAAGTAGAAATTTTTAAAAGGGGGTACAAAATACACAAACAAATAACAGAACTCCTATTCTCATTTTATTATTAAAACAGCAGAACCCAATTAGAATAGCATTTCTCCATTACATCTTGCATCACATTATAGACTTGTACGTAGATAACACAACTCAAAACAAGTGTCAAAACAAAACATTACATATCCTGCTATGACCATAACCATCCTTTCACAGTTCAAATCCCAAACATTACAACAAAACTAAACTTGCAATACAATCTAAACTTTATGGAACCATCTAAACTTCACAAAGTTGTCTAAACTTGTTTCTCGTTGCTCTTTATCTTCTTTTATAGCCGCACTCACTTGATTTAGTCTTCAGTCCCTCACTCACTTAATTTGTAGTTTTTTAATACTTGGGGCCATTACCTTGGTTCTTTATTGACTGTATCAAAATCAGATCCTAGTTCTTCAGTACACACCCTTATTTTCCGCTACACAAATTCCAAAAAAAAAATATTTCACTATCACCTTGCTTTTCCACTACTCTACTTCCTGCAGCTTTAACAAAAATGTCCTCTGCAACTCTTATTCCTTCAAAAGTGAAGGACCCAACATATACTTGATATTAATGTGCTTCATCCTTACATGGAAAGCAAAGCTCTCTAACAGCTTTATGCAACTTTGATAGTCACAACATATGATGGTTGAATCCAAAGGTCCTTTAAACGAATCAGCACACAACTTACATAACCAAACCACTTCATGAATGACTTCAATGGGTAATATATTTAGATTCAGCAATACTTAATGCAACCCAGTATCGTTTTTTTTTCCATCTATGAAACCATAGTGGTTCCCAAACAAACACAACCACCTATAGTAATTTTTCCATCTTCAACGCCTTCCCAATTTGAATCATTGTAGCCCAATAAATTAATCTCATTTCCTACAACGTATCTCAAACAATGATTTATGGGCCCACAAATATATCTTAAGATTTGTTTTTTTGTTATCCAATGATCATGTCGAGGGTCCATCTGAAATTGGTTAAGAGTGTTTACTACAAAACACATATTTGGCCAAGTGTTCACAAGATACATCATAGAACCAATCAATTGTCGGTAAGATGATGGATCAATAAAAATTTAATTTGAACTCATTATCTTTTTCAAATTGGTGATCATAGGTGTTATCATGAAGTTTATTATCCATCATCCCATTTTTTTATAGAATCTTGATCACATATTTTCTTTGACCAAGATAAATTTTGCCAGGTTTCTTCCAAACTTTAAGTCCTAGGTAATAGTGCATTAGTCCAAGATATTTCATGTCAAACTCAACTGCTAGTTCCTTCTTGCATTAACGAATACAATGATCCACACATGTTATCATTAAGTCTTCCACATATAGTAATATCATCATTGGCTCATTCTTTACTATTTTGATGTAGAGGTTTGGATCTGAAGTACTTTTGATGAAACTAAGTCTTATTAGATAAGCATATATTCAGGAATTGAAAGAGAGTGGAATGACTTGTTAAGGAGTTTCCCCCCCCAACGTTTCGAACTTCAAATTGAGTCCATCATGAGGGGAATGCTTAATATCTTGAGAAGATTTAATATAAAAGAGCTGATGATTTATATGTATTTAAGTGAATAATGTTTTGTAGAAACTTAGTCGGATAAATATTAATTTGCAAATTGTATTAATTAATTTAATCTGTAATAATGTGTATAATCATTATTAAGTTTCTTTTAAATTTAATATATTTCTTTATTAATCTATGTAGGAATTTTATTTAGTTATATGTAGTGAAAATATTAGTTGAATTATTAGTTAATTTTAGTTATCATCATAAGTATGTTTTTAATAAATAATGAGAGTTGTAAATGTATAAATTGAGATTAATTTATAATTTAGGAATTATGATTTGAAAAGATTATGTATAGGAAAAATATTTATTTAGTTATCATTTTTTACCATTTATTAGTTTATGTGAGTAATCATTATTTGTAAATATTTAATTATTTTGTTTTAATCTATTGATTTATGTTAATTTGTGTGGTTATAATTATAAAGAATGATTTTGTTAGTTTATTGTATAGTTAGTGTTTATAAGGTGTAATTGGAGTAATATTTAAAATGCAATTTAATTTAAATATTGTAGGTATATTATATTCTTATTATTTATCAGTTTATATGTAATGAAAATATTAGTTGAAATATATAAAGAATGATTTTGTTAGTTTATTGTATCTTTAGTGTTTTTAAGGTGTAATGGGAGTAATATTTAAATTGTCATTTAATTTAAATATTGTAGGTATATTATATGCTTATTATTTGTTTAGTTATATGTAGTGAAAATATTAGTTAATTTTATTTATCATGATAAGTATGTTTTTAATAAATAAAGAGAGTTGTAAATGTATAAATTGGTATTATAATCGATTTATACCTTGGCCTAGGAAGAATATTGTAGGTAAATGTATAAATTGAGATTAATCTATTCAAGAATACCATGCTCTATGTGCTTGTTTTAGGCCATATATAACTCTATTTAAGCTGAAAACATGAGTTTATTTTCTATGCACTTCAAAATGTTGAGGTTTCTTAGTGTAGACTTCTTCATCATTTGTGTCATTTAGAAAGTTGTCTTTACATCCATTTGATGTATATGCCATCCCATAGCAATAGAGATGAGAGATACATTTTATGTGTACCTCATTGTACGAGGAAAAGTTTCATCATAATAAATTCCTTCTTGTTGAGATAATCCTTTAGCCACAAATATTTCTTTGTATTTGTCAATACTCCCATCAGCTGCATCCTTGATTTTGTACACCCACTTGGAAGTTGCAATTGATTTATCCTTTGGTCTAGGAAGAATTTCTCAAACATCATTCTTCTTTTGATTGATACTCTTCTAATATTGCATTATTCCATACTTGATCTAAATCATCTACCTTTTCATAAGAGGTAGGTTTTTCTTTAATGATTTTTTTCATATATGTTGGATAACCAAAATTTATTTTGGGTCTCTTGCTTTCTCTAAATGTTCCTTTTTTTGTTGCATGTCCTTCATCTTCTTATAGAGTTGTTCTTAGCCAATTTTGTCTTTTTTGAGTTTCTAGAATGATGATATGTTGTACATGTTCATTAGGTCCTTGTGGTTCTTCGTGATGATCAATTGTAGGTTCTAGAGAATTGAATTTCCGTGGACTCTCTTTGTTGGGAAATATAAGTCATTCTTCTTCATCATAGTCAATGGGAATATCCTTACACTTCTTGTATGCAACACTTTCATCGAATGTGACATATTTGATTACTTCAATATGACATTTTCCCTTCATAAAGATTCTATATGCTTTGGATGAGGTGTTATAGCCAACAAATATTCCTTTCATACTTGCAAGGTCTAATTTCTTCCTTTTGTCCTTGGGAATATGCATGTAGACAAGACATCCACAGATTCTAAGGTGATTTTTGGGTATGTGTTGTATTCTTTCTACGACTAGCTCCAGGCACACCCCCTGCAAACCCCCTAGTAGGGGGCACTATCGCCACCCCTGCAACCCCCCCACTGCACTCGGCACAATGTAACAATGCTTGGGGATAATCATGGAAAGAATATAACACATAATTAACATTCTCCCAATTGTTGTTCTCTTTCCACACAAGGGGACATAGGAGTGCACAAGTCATTGGTCTCGAGCTGCAATGCCCATTATTTCTCTACACCAAGAAAACTTCTCAGTGCTCGCAGACTTTTTCAATGCATATGCAACATTATTCAAACCACATTTACTGGAAACACCTTTTTTTCTTCAACCATATCCCTCACAAAGTGATATTAAACATCAATGTGCTTTGTCTTTGAATGATAAGCAGAGTTCTTTGCCAAGAAAAATGCACTTTAGTTGTCACAGTCTATCTTTATATCTCATTGTACCAACACCATACTTGAACACAATATTTTCAACCAAACTACTTCCTTGCTTGCATGAGTGGTTGTCATGTATTCAACCTCTATCGTTGAAAGTGCCACCACAAATTGTCTTTTGCTCATCTAATTGATTTCTCCTCCAAATAGATTAAACACGTATCCACTTTTAGATATTCTTTGAACCAAATAGTCATCCCAACTTGCATCAAAAAAGCCAAATATGTCCAAAAATTTATCCAATCATGGACTTCCTTGGTAGCACAAACCATAATCACTAGTCTTATGCAAATACCTAAAACTTTGCTTCATTGTTGTCCAATTCTCCTTCCCCAGTTTTGACATAAACCTGCTCAGAGTTCCCACTGCATATGAAATGTATGGTCCAGTACAAACCATTGCATACATTAGGCTACCAACTACACTCACATAAGGAACATGGTAAATGTCCTCTTCCTCTTCTTGTGCCATGGGACACTATTCAGGAGATAAATTTACACCTGCATGAATAGGAACCTTCACCGTTTTACTATCTTGCATATTAAACCTCTGTAATATTGTCTCAAAATGCTTCCTCTAGTTTAACCAGAGCTTCCTCTTTTCCTAATCTCATTTAATTTCCATGCCCAAAATATATTGTGTAGCACCAAGATCCTTCATGTCGAATTTCGAGGACAATTGCGTCTTCAAATCCTAGATAATTTTGTGTCATTTCCAATCAGCAACATATTACCCACATACAAGACCAGATAAATAACATGGCCACTAATTATTTTAAAATATACACAGGGATATACTTTTCTCCATGTGAAGCGAAATCCCCATATATATGTATCAAATTTTTTATACCACATCTTTGGTGATTTTTTTAACTCATACAAAGACTTTTTTAACCTACATATCAATTATTTATTTCCCTTCACTACAAAGCCTTATGGTTTCTTCATGTAAATATCTTCTTCCATATCCCCATGAAGAAAGTTTTTAATCACATTTCTGTTCTACCTCAAAATCAAAAGCAACAACAATAGATAAAAGTAATCTAATAGAATTTAACTTGGTAAACTATCACCAAAATCAATTCCTAGGAACTGGGAATAACCTTTTGCTACCAACCAAGCTTTGTATTTCTCCACCTTTCCTTCTATGTTCATATTCTTCTTAGACACCAATTTATTTCCATTGGGTTTCCCTCCAGCTGGAAACTCCACCAAATCCCAAGCCTCATTTTCATCTAGAGGTGCCATTTCTTCAACCATGGCATCCTTCTAGAGTTTGCCATTGTTTGAATTCATTGCCTCCCTAACAGTTTTGGATCATCATCAGTAATAGATAAAGAAAAATTTGAACAGAAATCAAATGAACTATAACTCTCTGGTTTCCTTCTCCCTCAAAGTAATCTCCTCAAAACTAGAGAGTGTGGATCTTCCTCTTATGATTATTTTTCTATTATAGAGTTTGGTTCTTCCTCCTTCAATTCAAACTCTATCTTCTTAATTTCCTTTGGTATGAATGCATATCTAATAACATATTTCACCTCTCTAAACACCACATATTAACTATACACAACCTTCCTTGTTTTTGGGTTCCAAAACTTATAACCTTTTAAACCATCCTTATACCCCATAAAGATGCACCTTTCATATTTACTATCCAACTTGGTTTTTTCTCCTTTGGAACATATACATATGCATCATAGCCAAATAGCCTAAGTTGTGAGAGAGAGGGATTCTTACCAATCCATACCTCATGTGGATTCTTATCCTCTAACGTTGATGAAGGTGATATGTTAAACAGGTAACATGCAATATCCACTACCTTTGCCCAAAATTCTTGTCCTAAACTGGCACCACTGAACATGATTCTTACATTTTCCATCAATGTCTTGTTCATCCTTTCTGCAACTCCATTATGCTGAGGTGTGTATGGAGTAGTATTTTTTCACATTATACCACACTTCTTACATAACTCTTCAAATTCCTTCTTGCAAAACTCTCCACCATTATCTGTCCTCAACGTCTTGATATTCTTCTGTGACTCATTTTCCGCTAGAGTGTTAAATTCTTTAAACCTATAAAAGACTTCAGATTTCCTCTTGAGGAAATATATCCATATATTCCTCAAGAATTCATCTATAAATGAAACATAATACACAAATTTACCCAATGTTGGAACCAACATAGGTCCAAACACATCATTGTGCACCAAATCCAATACCCCTTTCGCCCTCTTAGCATAAGAAGGGAAACTCACCCAATTTCGCTTCCCATATACGCAATATTCATAGAAATAAAAATCCAAAGAGAAATTAAACATACCTTCTACCATACCATTACCATGTAGTATTCAAAGGCACTTCTCTCCAATATGTCCAAGTATTTTATTCCACGGCATAGTCTTTTCTCTAAAAACCACTAGACTTTCTACTCCACTTTCAGGAACCAAAGAATTGTTGTACCCATCAATAGCAGTGCTACCCAGAATCTTGTACAAAGTTCAATTATGAAATCCCTACATCAATACTAGTGCTTCGTGAACCATATTGCAAGTATCCTTCTCGAGCTTTTTTTACACCTATATCATCCATCTTGCTTACAAAAATTAAATTTTTGGCTAATTTAGGAATGTGAAAAACACCAAGAAGTGTTTTAATCCTTCCACCTTTTAACTTCAACTTTAATTTTTCACATACTATGATTTTTTCCTTCCTTTCATCCCCTAGGAAGACATCACCACCATCATATTTCTTGTACTTGCATGAGAACCACTCCCTATGGGAAGTGAAGTGAAAGGATGCACCTGATTCAATCAACCATGCCTCATGATCTACATGTGTACTTGAAGAAGAATCCAACTACACATACCCACCTTCATCTAAGGTGATTTTTTCCTTTGCAGAAGGAGCATCATTAGATCCCTTTCCTTTCTCAGGAGTTTTAGATTTACAATATTTTTTGTAGTGCCCTTCTTTTTCGCATTTCCAGCATACCTTTATAGGCTTTCCTGGAGATTTAGATATCCCTCTAGATTTATATCTCCCACTTGAGGACTTATTTATGTTTATGTTTTGGGACCATAATCTTATAGACAAGGCATCTCCATTCTAGCTCTCCATATTTTTCCTTCTCATCTCCTCTAACAACAAGGATGAGACTATTTCATCAAAGTTTAAGGTAGTTGTATTACTACCCATAGCAACAATCATACTATCCCACGAGTCTAGCAGAGAACATAACATATTGATGCACTTATTTTCAACTAAAATTTTAATATAAACATAGAATAATTGACTTACCACATTATTAAAGGTGTTCAGATGCTTTATCACCAAGTCTCCAATCCTTCACCCTCAGGTTACACAACTTTTTACGCAAGAATAGTTTGTTCACCAGAGACTTAGATTTATACAAATTCCCTAAATTGTACCACAAATCATTTGTCATAGATTCCCCTAATACATTCAACAATATTGAATCCAAGAGACACAATCATATTGTGCTCTTTGTCTTTCGACTTAACTTTTCCTAGCCTTTTTTCGACACTCCTATTGGTGTTGTACGTGGATCTACAATGATCCATTGATCTTCATCGACCAACAGATCCTCCATCTTGAGCTTCCACAACTCAAAATTATATCCATTTAATTTCTCAGTCTCTATATTTCCACTATTCACCATCTTTCACTGCAAGAATCAATCCCACAAATCTCCCATTGTAAGAGGGTTGCCATAGGCCCCAGAAAAACCCCTCAACTGAAAAAGGTGTCCCCTTAAATCTAAAATAGCTCTAATACCACTTGTTAGAATCACAATTTTTGTTACACCAAAACTCAGAGGTTTTAGTAAATGGATGCATCACCAAAATTAGCATATCATTGAGAGGCATTTAATCACATGTCGTGAAACACATGGGGAGCATTGGATTATCCAATTCCCAACATGATTGACATTAGGATTCTTTCTATTAAATTCTTCTTTTGGTGTCATGTTGTCAAGAATTTTGTGAGGCCTTCTATTTTTAATGTAGAATGTTGTCATAGAGCTTCTCCCCATAATAATTTGGGAAGGTATTGGTAATGTAGCATGGTTGTTACACATTCTTCAATGGAATGATTATTCCTTTCAGCTACACCATTTTTTTGTGGATTATAAGGGTCTATTAGCTCCCTCTTAATCCTATCTTATTTTCAAAAGGCCACGAGTTCTTTAGATGTATATTAACCTCCATTATCTGATATCAAGGTCTTGACCTTATTTTATGTCATGATCTCAACTTCTGCTTTGAACTCTTAAAACTTTTGAATACTCCATCTTTATACTTTAATAAGTATATCCAATTCTTTATGGAATGATAATCAATAAATATTTCATAGTATTGATGACAATCGTGTGAAGTTTTTGACATGGGCCCACAAACATCATAGCGGATTAGGTCCAAGGTATCCTTGGATCTTGAGTCACTTCTGGGGAATGGCCTCTTCACATTTTTTTCCAAGGACACACCCTTTACAAACTCCTTCATGTTCTTCCTTCAATTGAGGCATAAGTGCAACCATTTGACTTAATGATGGCAATATTTTATAATGGAGATGGTCATATATTCTATGTCACAATTCACTTGGCTTGATATATATATGTGCTATTGTTTGAGGAGGAGGATTTAGAAGACTATATAATCTCCCCTCGCACATCCCAATTGTCCTTGCATTTTCTTTACTAGATCCCTTATCCAAAAAAATTGCTTTTCCATGAATAAATGCTACCATGTATCCTTTATCTTATAAATAAGAAATAGGAAGAAAAATATTTTTTCAAACCTACAACATAGAGGATTTTGTTGAGATGAATGTTCACGCCAGTTTCCAACTCTATGGAGGTAGATCCAATCCCTTTGATTGAATACCTATTTTTGTCTCTTTGTTTTACTTTGTGAGAATAGCTTCCTTTAGATAGGGTATTGAGATTTCCACGTTCACCTATCATATGTCTTGAAGCTCCACTATTGATTACCCACATGTTTTCATCTTCAAATGAACCTATCAATGCAAAGTAGGGACTTCCATCCTTGATTTTTCTTTAGATCGTTTAGAGATGAAGTTGGTGATGTATCCTTTGATGGATTCAAAGATACTCCTTAGATCCTTGAGACCTTCCTTCATGTACCTCTCCATTGAAAAAGGGAGAAAAGATAGGTGTTACAAAAATCTCTTCAAATGAAAATTCCAACAAATTGTGATCTTCAAGCTTTATTCCTTCACCTTAGTTCTGATACCATGTTGAGAAACCAAGTGATAGATAGTTTAATGCTTTGTATCTCTTTCTTGATAATTACTTGTGAATATTGGTTATCATCTTATTACTTTTATGTTCTCTTCATCAAGAAATTATACAAATTTTCAAATCATAAAGATCAAAAAGAGACAAGAACACCAAAAATTAGGTTTCAAGCCCAGGCGAAACCACATAAGGAGGAAATCCCAACAAGATTTCTCTTATAAAATCATATCACAATGAGATATCCAAGACCCAATATCAAGACCAAAAACTGCCACAAATATCCCAAGTCAACCTCCTCCAAGTCTCCTCCAATCAACTCAAATTCAACAAAATTCAATGGTGGTCAAACCCTTTGAAAATATGGTCAAATCAAAAAAAATCTCGGCCCTACAATAATTACCTTAGAAAAAAACACAAAATCTACATGTGTGAGAATAACAAGGGAATAAAACTCATCCTCTCTCCCCTTTGACTTCCTTCTCTCTCCTTTGACTTAGATTGTATTTTCTTCATTATTAGGCACAAAAATGATGATGTTGTGATTATGAACAAATAATATCCCAAGAGGTCGAGTTTAATTGTATATAGCTATCCAAGAGGGTCGAATAATTTCCACATAGGCTAATTTGTCCAAGGAGGGACAAATTGGTCTTTGTTTGACTATATGACTCCAAAAAAAAAAAAAAACTTTTCTTACAAAAGTCCAAATGGACTTAACTGAAATACATTTTCTTTTTTGACTCATAATAAATTATTTTTGACTCTATAAGCATGAAGAAAATTCTCTGACCAAAAATAAAATAATAATAATAATAATGAATATAATAAATATATTGATGATGAAATTACATTACATTTTGAAGATCGACACTAGTTACAATTTCAAAGATAATTTCCTTATGTAATTGTTCGCAGTCCAAAAGAATTAGTTCATAATCAAGTAGCAATTGAAATGAATTAAACAAGGAATATTAAGATTATTAAAATCACAAACTTGCAAAATCGCACCTAAGTGGACGTGAATTGAAAAACTCATAGATGTCATCAATAGAGTGGAAAATGTAACAAATAATATGATATTGCTAGGAGAAATAAGTGTCCATATTCATTGTAGTTTAGTTATTAAAGTGACTCCCACGTTTTCATCTTGAATGGAATCTCATACTTTCCACCATCTTCCACCTGGTAAAAATGATAAAACTGGTGTGAATTCCCTGCTCAATTGATGGAAAAACCTTCTCATAATGTCTTCTTGAAGAGCTCCATTTCTTGTTGGAATAAAGAATTAATATGGGGAGGTGAATCAATAATTTAACACTTCTGGCAATTTTTAAGATGAATATATAAAATTTAAATTGAAAATACTCAAACATCACATGATACACCATCATTCATACATACTAGAACACAAAGATTTATGTGGAAATCCTTCCGAAAGAAAAAATACCAAAGTTAGTTTTGTATCATGATGATGATCAAGGAACCAACTTTAATTACATCATTTGTTTGTGATCATCCACTCACAAGAGGCCCCAACCCCTTTCAAATTAGAAAGCCACAAATTTCCTATAGGTTCCAACCTCTAATCAATGCATGCCACTACCTACTTCAGCCAATTGTCCTATTTTTAATACAATTTTCATACTAAAAAATAGTGGCCTACTTATATTACATAAAAAATAAAAAATAAAAATAAAAAATAAAAAAAACTTGATATGTTGTATATTACATCTCCTTCCTCTCTACTTTGAAAACACACACTCAACATCCCTACTCTACGCATAACCAACTCTATTAAATTCTCTATTCTTCACTTCGCATCCTCCTCCACATAAGAACACCTCAATTCCCTCTCAGATTATCAGTATACCACACACACACACACACACACAACACAAAAAAAAAAAAATCGGCTATCTTTCATAGTTTGAGAACATACATTAATTACATCAAAGCATTAAGAAGAGAAACAATGTAGCATGGTATCAAAGGAATTAATTACACTGGATGGTTCTCCTTCATTATCACTAATACAACTAGATGAGGGTGCCCATACAAGAGTACTAAAAACCACCTGCTTCATTAATTGTTTTGACCTTGTTTATGCTCTGCAATTAATATCTTAGACAATTCTGGCATTTACATGTTTTATGATAGTTTTTTTCTTATGAATCCAGCCCACAAAAAGATAGAAAAGAAAGACCAATGCATTAGAATTCAGCCTCTTCGAGGGGACAACATCCTTTACATTACACAAATGAACAATTCTTGGATGATACAAATGAAAAAACCTCCTTTCTATATATAGGAGTCTAAGGGGTCAAAATATAGCCAAATTCAACCTAACAATAATAATATAAGGGCACAAAATAACAATAGTGGGCTTCTATGGGGTACAATAATTACAATATGGGGACACTAGGGGTACAATGACAATATCAATGTTTGAGTAGTTTTTGGATGCTCGTATAAAATTCTCATCTCCATGTGATCTTAACAGTAATGTTTTCCATTGATTGAGATCTCTGAATTGATCAGTTTTGTAGCTGTTGAGTCTTTGTTTCTTTGCTAATTCCGTGTTCAATATGATTTTTCTTCCTCATCAAGTTTGGAATATTTTTGAACTAGGAGCTTATCACCTATAACTTCTTAAGCATGACTGGAAACTGGGTTGCTCGGACGCTTAGAAGTTCCAATTTGTATGCCATAGTACTATTGTTGCAACACTTGTCACGAACATAAACTTTGGTGTTAATTTTATCTTGCTTAGCTGCTTGGAGGACATTTTGTTTATATGGTTGTACTATAGGAATACCAACAACTACATCAAATCTTTCGCTACGATGTTGATATGCCTGCTGTTTCATTCTATTATGCGTCAAGGTGAGGTTATCCTTTAAGAGTTGGAGAACTTGTTGTTGAAGCTTGATGTGATCTTCCACTACTTGAACCTTAGAATTTTCTCATAAATATGATGTGATGGAGAGTGGATGATATCCATAAATTCCATAAATGGGGTCATTTTTGTTGTTGTATGGAAGGAAGTGGTATACCACCATTCAGCGAGAGGAAACTATTTGACCCATTGTGTCTGTTTATCAGATACAAAGAAACGAAGATATCCTTCCAAACATTTGTTTACTATCTCAGTTTTCCCATCAGATTGAGGATGATAAGATGAGTTATGAGCTACTAAGTACCAAGACAAGAAAATAATTATGTCCAAAAATTTCCAGTGAAAATGGGATCTTTGTCGCTTACAATAATCTTTGGGATTCCATGTAGCTTTTGAATTGTTTCCATAAATGCGGTAGAAATTATACTCGCTTTAAATGGATGAGATAATGCACAAAAGTGTGCATAATTGGTAAGTCTATCGACTACCACCATGATAACACTCTTTCCTTCATACTTGGATAAACCTGTGATAAAATCCATTGAAACTTCCTCCCAACGTTGGCTTGGAATGGATAAAGGTTGTAATAGACCTGGGGTCTTAATTGTTTCAACTTTATTTTGTTGGCAAACCAAGCATTCCACCACAAACTTTTGAATATCCGATTTAAGGCCATCCCAAAAAAAGTCCTTCTTAACCCTATGGTAAGTTTTTATAAATCCTGAGTGCCCTCCTAAGGGAGACGTGTGCAATTCCCTAAGAATCTTTCGTTTGAGTTGGGAATTCTTACATAGGTATAATCGATCTATGTATCATAACACATCATTTTTCCAGCTAAATGTATCAGATGTACCGAGATCTTGTTGTAACTTTTGAATAAGTTTCCACACTTCTTCATCATTCTTTCATTCATCCCTTGCTTCGTTTATCCAGTTTGGTTGGATAACAGAAATGGTGCAATGAAATGCTTCCACATCCTCATCCTTTATTCAGAGTGCATCTGCCACAACATTTTGCTTCCCTTTTTTGTAGATGATTTCAAAGTCATAACCCGACATCTTTGTGGCCCATTTTTGCTGCTCTTCTGAAGATAATCTTTGTTCTAAAAAGTATTTAAGACTATCATGATATGTTTTTACCTTGAAGTGTCTTCCCATTAGGTAGGGTCACCATTTCTTAAGTGCATGTAG
>APFE030844446.1:102075-135814 GCA_000404065.3 Pinus taeda
ATAGCTTTGTGTAAATACTTTCCTTTGATTGGACAACTTTTGAAAGCAATGGGTATTTCTTCTTGCATTAAAACAACAACAATTCCATTTCTTGAGGCATCACATTCCATAATAAAGGTTTTTTTGAAGTCTGGTGTAGCTAAGATCTGTGCTTGGCACATTTCCTCTTTAAGATGTTCGAAGGCCTTTGTTGCTTCTGGAGTCCATGAAATTGCATCTTTCTTTAATAATGTTGTTAGAGGTGCTGCTATTCTCCCATAATTCTTAACAAACTTGCGATAATACCCTGTCACCCCGAGAAATCCTTGTAGATGCTTTATGGATGTGGGGATTTCCATTCCTTAATGGCTTTAATTTTGCTAGGGTCTTCCTTAACTCCTTCATGATATACAATATGACCCAGATATTCCACCTCTTGTACTCCAAAGAAGCATTTGGATCTTTTTGCATATAATTGTTTCTCCTCCAATAGTTGTAGCACCCTGTCAACATGTTCAACGTGATCCTTCCAAGACTTGTTGTAGAGTAGTATATCATCAAAAAATACTAACACAAATTTTCTAAAGAAGCGTTTGAAAATGCAATTCATCAAACCTTGAAATGTAGAAGGTGCATTGGTAAGGCCAAAAGGCATGACCAAAAATTCATAATGGCCCTCATGAGTTCTAAATGTTGTTTTCAGAATGTCTTCAGTCTTCGTTCTGATTTGATGATATCCTCAACGAAGATGGAACTTGGTGAAGTAAATTGATCCATGCAATTCATCCAATAATTCATCAATGACAGGAATGAGAAATTTATCTTTAATAGTGAGTTTTTTGAGCTCCCTATAATCTGGACACATGCGCCATGATCCATCCTTCTTGTGCACCAATACTATTGGAGCAGAGAAATAACTTTGACTTGGTTGAGTTATACCAGCCTCTAACATTTCTACAACCATATGTTCAATTTCACTCTTTTGGGCAGAGTGATATATGTATAGCCTGATGTTTGGAGGAACACTTCCTAGAATCAAATGAATAGCATGATCATGATCATGAATAGGTGGGAGACCTTTGGGAGTCTCAAATACCTTGGAATGATTATCCAATACTTTTTGGAGATCTAGAGAAATAGATGATTTTCATGTGGGAACCTCTAGTGAACATAATTGTGCAATTATGCCTCGTTGTTATTTCTTTAGAAGTTTTTTCATTCTGTTAGATATTATTATCCTTCCCAGTTTCCCTGCGATACCCCTTAATTCAACTTCCTTTCTTTCTGAAGAAAATTTCATGAAAATTTCTTGAAAATTAAAAACTATTGTACCCAAGGATTGTAGCCTTTAGACTCCTAGTACAACATCAACACCACCCATTGGAATGGAAAGCATTAGGCTATTCAATACATATGCTCCCATGGATAGATTGATATTATGGCACTTTCCTGAGCAAGTTATGGTTCCTCCACTTGCGACCATCACTTGACACTCTAGTGCTGGATATAGGAAGCAATTCAATTCCTTGGCTATCTTATAATGAATAAAATTATGGGTACTACCTGAATCAATCAACACTATTACCTTTTTCTTCTTGATATGCCCTTCTATCTTGATAGTTTGAGTGGGAATTCCAGCCAATGCATTACAAGATATGGTTGGATTCATTTCTTCTTTCTCTAGGGTTTTTTCCTGGTGTATATCCTCTTCTTTTGACTTTTATTCTTCCTTTTCTTCCTCCTCTTCACAATCTATGTAAAATAATTTCTTCTCAGCACACTTATGACCTTTAGTGTATTTGCTATCACAACTATAACAAAGCCATTTTGCTCTTTTTTCTTCCAATTATTATGGTGTCAACCTTGTAGGTTGTGGATGGCTAGGGGAAACAACATTTCCATCTTTATTATTGTGAATGGTAGGCTTCCTTGTTTCCATAATTTTTCTTTCCATTTTTCTTGCCAACCTGAATGCCTTCTCCAAATGAACCAGGTTCCCAAAAGTGAACCTCATGTTGGATGTTATCCTTTAAAGTCCCTATGAACACATCAATCCTATGCTCCTTTGGGATATCTTTTACTCTTATATTCAATTTTTGAAAATCCTCAATGTACTCCATTATTGAACCATTTTGTTTGAGATTTATCAATTGGTTAAAGAAGTGTTGCTTTTAGTATCCTCATAATGTGCTATCATTTCATCCGTAAAAATAGCCCAAGTGACAATTTGTTTATGAGAGAAAAGTCATCGATACCATACAAACTAATTTGGTTTCAAATATAAAGTTGCAATGTGTACCTTTTCTGTGTTATGTACATTGTGGAGATTGAAAAATTGCTCCATCTGTAGTATCCACGTTGCGGGATCCTTGCCATCAATCTTCCTCATATCGATCTTTGGAACATGGTGGTTCTTTGATCCAACATTAGAGTCTATGAAATCATGATTAACATTTATTTTGTTCTTATCATGTGTTTCATTTACTACCCTTTCACCATTAGTATGCATTTCTTGTAGAAGTTGTGTCAAATCTTCCATCTTAACTTCCACACCTTTCTTTAAATCATCCATCTTAGCTTCCATGCCATCCATCTTAGCTTCCAAATCATTCATCTTAGATTATACGCCTTTATTTAAACCATCCATCTTAGCTTCCATGCCATACATATTAGCTTCTACGTCTTTCTTTAAACCATCCATCTTAGCTTTTGTTACTTTTTGTGCGAGTGAAATTTGTTGCACTTGGTCTTGTAATTTTGAGATATCATGTTGCATTTCTTCCTCTTCTTCATGAGTCATGTTAGAGCTTCCAGGTTGCTTACTAGTTATTTCCATTGTCTTTCTTTAAGGCATCAATTACTGATAATAATGCTTCACTATGCCCTTTGAATTCCTTCAAACTAATTTTTCAAACCAAACTTATGCAAAAATTTAAAAAAAAATTACACACCTTTTTTTTCACTTTGTAGGATCTTGATATTGAAACAACTGTAACTCTGTAATTTATAATCTACAAGGTCTGAAGTTATGACTTACAGTATCACTCTGTTCCCTCTTTCCAATTCCACCAGTCTAATCGAAATTGGATTCTCCAAGAAAGAGTTATGCCCCACCTCCCAAGATGACCTGCTTATATACTTTTTCAATAGAGTGAACGTGTACAAAGTGCCACGTGTTACTGTTTCGACCTTAGGTTCCGAAATCATACCCAAACAAAATATAGTCCTTCCTCTTTCTGTAACTTCTTATGAAATTTCAATCTGATGCTCAAAGAAACAATTATGACAATTTTCCCAAGGTCACCTGTTTATGAAGTAATTCGGGAGTCTGCAAAAACCCTAACTTCCTCATATCATATATCCAAAAACATAGCGAGACAAGAACTGAATTTTGGAGCCAAGGTTCAGACCAACTTCTTCTCAAACAGGTTTTTGTTTTAACTTCTGGAACTTTGTAGTGAGAAAGTTATATCGAAAATTCCACAATGACCTATTTTATATGAAGTTCTGGATCTTGCAGAAACTGTAACTTCCTCAGGTCATATCGCCAAAAATATAGAGAGACAAGATCTTGAATTCAGATACGAGATTCCATAAGATTTCATCTCAAATGGGTTGTTTTTTAATCTTTTGATACTGCACAGAAAAAAGTTATAGCGACAATGCCACGATGTCCTGTTTGGAGTAACGAAACCCTAGAATCTAAAGCTTTGATACCAAATGTTATGGAACCAGCTCACAGAAAGATAGAAAAGAAAGATCAATGCCTTAGAATTTAGCCTCTTCGAGCGGGAAACCTCCTTTAAATTACACAAATGAACAATTCTTGGATGATACAAATGACAAAACTTCATTTCTATATATAGGAGTCTAAGGGGTCACAATAGAGCCAAAGTCGACCTAAAAATAATAATATAAGGGTGCAAAAATAGCAATAGTGGGCTTCTACAGGGTACAATAATAACAATATGAGGACACTAGGGGCACAACAATAACAAGAAGGGATACAATGACAATAGTAATGGGGGAGTCACTAGTATTATAGGGACCTAACATTTTCCAACTCTAGTGCAACTCTAGAAATGGAATATTTTTTTAATATAGCACATAGGCTAAAATAGATATCGACTCGTTCAAGCCCTACTAACTCTAATTGTATCATATAGCCAAATATGGCACACCAACCAAATAAATCACAAAATAATTGTCGACCCATTCATGTGATATGCCCACAATTCTTGTTTAAGCCTAAAGTACTTTTAAACATATGTATGTAGTTCTCATTTAAATTGTTAACCCGTAGCTCCTTACAATAAGCCCAAAGGTATCAACACACAACAAATTACATTGTTTTCCTCGTTAAAACATTGGTCACATAATATACAACGACATCACAAAACCAATCCCTAGGCATGCCTCTAGTTAATTGACAGAACTATCAAATGTTGGCAACATGTCCTTGGATCCATTACCCCAACAATTCATAATGGTTTGCCTTCCAAAATATTTGGGGTAAGATCTCCAGGGTTACTCGTACTATTGGGTCATCTTCTCCAAACTTTGCAACAATTCATAATCCTCATTCTTTCCACCATGTCTTAACGCCTAGTCACCCAAGGAATTTTTAATTATGATGCAATAAAAACTCCAAAGGAGTAACCTTCGGGTTGATGTGGCCCGATGGAACATCCACAACAAATATGAGCCAATCAAATAATCCATTAATATTTTGTGTCTCTTATCCTATCACCTCAACACTCATTTCCTTGTACATTTTTAATTGCTTCCCTTTTGAAATCATCTAGGACAATCCTCCATGGTTACAAATCCAAATTATTTCATGCTCCTATCATACATGCCACATGGCCTCTCAGGATTGGTCCATGTGTCACTCGTTTTTAGCCCACTTGGACACCTAAAAATGTCAAATATGCATGCCCCATGTCACTATCCTAGTTTTCCATGTGTCCCCAAGACTTTACATGTCGATATCATGCTGACATCATCTCAATCCTTTGAGTTTCATATGTCATCCTACCATTGTAGATGCCAATTTTTCTCCACGTCATTTTTTCCATTAACGTGGAGTGCACCATTTTTCTTTGGCCATGTCATCAATATGTAAGGAAGGGGGGTCTAAGCCTCTATTTTCAAAGATTTATTTTATAAAAATGATAAGGTCGACACTTGAATTTTTAATGTTAAATGCCTCCAACACATCTCCATCTCCCCAGAGTCATCTCTCTGGAATCTTAGTCATGATATGCCTTTGAAACTCTAAGGGAAGAAATTCCATGGTGATTTATCTCTGTGGGACCTCTTATGCCATCTCTCCTGATATTTTGATTGGTATTCCTTCATGCCTATTGTACACCTTTGTGTCTTCTCACCCCAAGACAATATCCCCAAAACTTTCAACTTGTTCTCCCCTTAGAATTTCTAAGAAAAAACTTCTGGGTTGATGTGTCCTGTGGACTCCCCATGCATGAGATGTCCTGATCTCTAATTTGATCATCACTCTGAACCTCCTCTTCACATTTCTCCATTAATGTGTTAGCTCACCTTCATGCAGTCTCCCCGAGACTTTGATCATGTTCTCCTTCAGAAACTCCAAAGGAAATATGTCAAGATGATGTGGCATAACACCATCCCTCCTAATATTATCTTATGTTTCCACTTGTGTGTTAACTAAACTATGGGGATGACATGGCCAAAACACCAAATTTGGCTTTTAAACTCATCCAACATTGACTAGCCATGTCTTTCGCTCTTGAGGGCCAAATTTAAACTTCAACATATTGTTGGAAAGCTATTTCTCAACACTATCAAATTGTGCCACTTCCAAGAGTGTTTGAACTAATATCATAAGGTAGGAATGCTCTTAAATCCTAAGCCACCTAACCAACAAAGCTATAATATTTATAGCTTCTTCAATTTACCTACTACTATGATGGTTCTCTACTAAAGGTTGTGGCAACCAGAAGATTCCCCCTGAACTTGACACGTCGTGCATCTTTCATCCTTTCCTATTTGACATCAATGTCAACATTATGCTCAACAACCTCCCGTTTTGGAATTGATGGAAACAATTCCAAGCCTTATTGTAGTAGCTACCCCTAAAACCAACTAGGGTTCTCTCCCTCTTTGCACTCTTCCTAACATATATATTCATCATTCCACTCAACAATTCCTTCTCCCCCTTTGACTTGAATGGAAAAGGATGTACCAAATGAAAGAAACTCCACCTGAAACTTTCTATCCTACCCATTAATGGATCCAACAAGCTGAGTAGCTACCAAAACTCATTCAAATTGATGCATTTGGTTGTAGGAGAAACAACTCCTATTTGTTAATTAATATACTCAAATGATTCTCATATCATAGGCTTTATGAATATATTTGCAGGATGCTCATCAGTGACCATATATTCAAGCTAAAAAGCATTAGCAGTAACCTAGTATCTTAGAAAATGAAACTTAATTAGAATATGCTTGGTCTTAGAATGCATGTAAAGATTTTTAGAGATTTTGATAGCACTAGTGTTGTCACACATGGTTGGAATTAACTCATCCAACTCTATCTTGATGTCTTTTAAGGTCTGCTTATATGTCAAGTAGGTGGCTGCAACAATTTACTCATCTGCATCCACTGATAATGAGATTGAGTCTTTATTTTTGCTAACCCAAGGCACAGGATAATCTCCCAAAAATAATTTGCTCCAGAAGTGTTTTTCCCGTCATCATAGGCTTCCTACCAAATCAGCATTAGTGTAAGATTTTAATTTAAAATATTTTCTTCTGGCATACTAAACCAAAGTCTCTTGTGCCTTGTAGGTATTTGAAAATCCTTTTACAACATTGACATGGCTTTCTCTAGGGCTAGCTTGAAATTTGGCCATCAATCCCACTGCTTGCATTCTGTCTAGTCCTTAGGTAGTGAGGTATAACAAGATTCTAATCATTAATATGTAGATTGTTTGATTTACAATATAGGTTTCATCCTCTTCACATAGATTCTAGCTAATAACCATGGGGGTACTAAATGGATTGCATTCTTCCATCCCAAATTTCTTGAGAGTTTATTTTAAATACTTGGATTGAGAGATGAAGATGCCATTTTTAGATTGAATAATTCACAGCCTACAAAATAAGGGCATTTCTCGTATCATACACATCTGAAATTATTTTTGTATTGAATCAGCAAAAAACCATGGGGGTACTAAATGGATTGCATTCTTCCATCCCAAATTTCTTGAGAGTTTATTTTAAATACTTGGATTGAGAGATGAAGATGCCATTTTTAGATTGAATAATTCACAGCCTACAAAATAACGGCATTTCTCCTATCATACACATCTGAAATTATTTTTGTATTGAATCAGCAAAAAATTATCCCATTTGTTCCAAACCACTACCAAAGGTAATATCATTTACGTGCACCACAACAACCAGCAAATGATCATCTTCAGATTTTATATACAGATTACTATTTGAAGTCCTTCTTTTGAAACCTTGTTGCTGAATATATTTGTCCAATCTGGCATACCAAGATCTAAGGGCTTGTTTTAGCCCATACAAATTTATTTTTAGTCTGCACACATAATCTTTGTTTTCTGAAAGCACAAACCCTTCCAGTTGTTTTATGTATACGTTTTCTTCAATATCTACATTGATAAAGACCAATTTCAAAATCATTTGATATACTATGATATTATGATGGATGGAAAAAGTAAGAAACATCTTGATGGCTCCAATCTTGATATAGGTGCAAAGGTCTCTTCAAAATCTATCCCTTCTATATGTGCATACCCTTTGCAAACTAGCCTTGGTTTATTCCTTATCACTTGTCCTTCCATGTTTAGCTTTTTATTAAAGATCCATTTGGTGCCTATAATGTTTTTGTCATTGGGTCTAGGGAAAAATCTCCCAAGTGTCATTTTTCTAAATTTGTCAAATTCTTTATTCACTGTCTTCACCCAGAACTTGTCTTCACTAACCTAACTGAGACTTTTGTGCTCAATTTGTAACGGTAGGGAAAGGTTTATGTTGCTTGGACTACCAAGAATTTCCTCC
Source organism: Pinus taeda (assembly GCA_000404065.3). Lineage (NCBI taxonomy): Eukaryota > Viridiplantae > Streptophyta > Pinopsida > Pinales > Pinaceae > Pinus > Pinus taeda. Next base: position 110,127 of record APFE030844446.1, read on the forward strand.
TAGTTTCAACATTGAGTCTACGATCACAAATAATTTTAATTTATGTTTAATGTTTCTACACATATCTGGAAGGTGTTTTGTGCCTCTACATTCCATCTTATTCTTCGTCTTCTTCTTATACTTCTGCATCTTCTTAATTTGAGAATATAGAGGTTGATTCTTCTTCACCTAAGTTCTCATTTTCTCTAGATGGATTTGACTGTGGTAGTAGTTCATCCACTACAATATCAATGCAATATTTGACCCTTTTTGTCCTCTTGTTGAAGCACTTGTAGACTCTAATCTTAGCTGAGTATCCAAGAAATATAACCTCATCAATTCGAGTCAAAATTTCCAATATCTTTATCATTTATTTTGATATAAAAATTTATCCTGAATACTTTGAAGTGTTTCATTGATGTTTCTCTCCCTTTCCATGATTCATGAGGAGTCTTATCATTGTTAGGCTTAAGCTACGTCCTATGTGTTAGATAGATAGCTACTTGTGTTGCTTCTCCCCCATAAGGTGTGTGGAACCTCCCCTTCATCCTTCATTTCACTGGCCATATCCTGAATTTTTTTGTTCTTTCTCTCAACTACTTCATTATTTTATGGTGTTTTGGCTACTAAGTATTGCCTCCTTATGCCATGTTTTTTCACAAAAAAATCAAACTCTCTAGAGGGGAATTCTCCTCCCCTATTTGATATTAAGAATTTAATATTTAGATCTTTTTTATTTTCAACCTAATCTTTAAATATCTTAAAATTTTCCATACCTTATGATTTTTCTTTCAAGAGAATTATCCAAGTGGCTCTGATAAAATCGTCAATAAATAAAATAAAATACCTTTCTCCTCTAGGGCTATTTGTTCTTGTAGGACCACATATGTCACGGCGAACCAGTTCCAAAGGTTTAAAGGATGAGAATTCCTTTATCTTCAACTAATTCCTTGTCCACTTGCCAAAGTAACAGGACTTGCATATTGAGCTATCGGGCTTTGACAATCTTGGTAATCCTCTAGATGCTTTTATTTTGATGATATTTATTAAGTTGTAAAAATGTATATGACCAAGTATTATATGCCACATCCATGTTTTATTTTCCTTAATCGAGTCGGAAATTACTCTGGAATAATTAAACACACACTTTATTTTAGTCTTAACAGCCTTTTGGACAAGCTTCTTGTTCTCTACTTTTCGAATCTCACAGTCTTTAGATCAAAAAGTCACATTGTGGCCATTATCACACATTTTAATTACACCAAAAAAATTGTGCTTGAGGGCTTTCACATACAACAAATTTTGGGTCTTTGTCTTCTCATCAAGACTGACTATGAGCTTCCCCTTAATTTTTGCTAGAGAATTATTTCCAAAGGTGGCATTCCCTTTGTCCTTTTCTTTCAAAAACAAGAATTTACTCTTTTCCCTATTCATGTTCTTACAACAATAAATATCCACATACCATCTAATTTATTCATCATGTGCAAACAAAGCAAGTCCACATTCCTCGTTTTTCTCATTCTTTTGCTTCTTGCACCTCTTGTCCCTAGAGAATGTTGGTTTCTCAGTGTTTTGTGGTTTAGAAGGGTACTAAAACTTTATTCTTCACTTACCTTCCTTATGACCAAAATTATTACACTTGAAGCATTCAATTTCATTCAACAATGGAGATAAATGATTCCTATTCCTGGGGAATGAGTTTCGTTGTAGCGGCTGCAACACCTTCCAAAATTTTGGCTTGCACTCAAATTTTGGAGCCTTCCTTGGTCTTTCCTTTGATTGTTGCAAACATTTAAGCTCATTTCACGAGATTTCTTAGAGTCCTTGACCCCTTTTGTTTATTGGATCAAACTATTGTCTTTTGGAATGTTTGACTATTTTCCATGCTTGCAGAACTTTTCTAGCAGTTTCAAAGGTTGGTCTTTGTGTATATGAGTTTTCCTAGCTATGTAAACACTTGTCGCACTCATACACAGTTTTGAGCATTGTCGCACAAGTGTCATCACGATCATCCTAAAGTCTATCTCAAGGGTCGCACTTGCGCTTCTTTCTAAGAGACAGTCACACAGAGGGTTATGCTTTGTCTTCTTGTTACAATGGCCTATGTTGTTGTGTCATCGAAGTATTTTAAGTTTGTGATCACAAGTTCAAGTTCTTCATGAGTTCATATTCCTCCCGCACTTAGCCACTTTTCTAAATATCTTCTCAACCAGGTAACTCAACTTCACTCGACCCTAACTAAACTATGTGCTATGTAGTCTCAGCCCTGAGTGATATGACCTTGCTTACTGGAACTATGCAGTGCATAGTCATTGTCCCGAAGGGAAGTTGTACTGCACAATTCCAGAGCTCAGCAGCTTCCCTTCACCTGCATAATTGCGCAGCAGTTCCTCCCAATCTAAATTGAACTATAGACTTCACACTTTTAGTCCTCGAGCTTCTCCCCTTACCGACTGCTCCCTTGGCCTCTAGAACTTCTCGTAAGTGTCCCCAGTGTCCTCCCTCAACTGGATCTCACTAACCTCAAGAACTACATAGATCTATCCTCCATGTCTCTTTGTTGCCCAGTCCCCCTTGCCTCCTAAAACTGTGCATTTTTTCCTCTAAGGGCCCAATCCCGTAGCCTCCTCTGCATGCTTGAACTGTGCAAATTTTTCCCTTAGTGGTCACTGTGAAATTTTTTCCCTCAATGGGCATTGCACAAGTTTCTCTGTCAATGGTCACTGCGAAAATGTCTCCCTCAGTGAGCACAGCGAAAATTTCTCCCTTAGTGATCACTACGCAAATTTCTCCCTCAGTGGGCACTGCAAAAATTTCTCCCTCATTAGGCACTGCGCAAATTTCTCCCTTAGTGGTCACTACACAAAATTATCCCTCACTCTAGCCTGATCTACACACTACACAGTCTTAGTGATCAAGCTTGAACCTTGACTACCTAAACTATACAATCCTAACTCCCATTGGCCACTGTGTAATTTTTCTCCTTGGTGAGGATTTTGCTCAAAAATTCCTCAGTCAAGCCTGAGTTGCGCTCTGCACAGTCTCAGTGATCATCCTTTCTCCCTCTCACCTGGAACTATGAAATGCATAGTTAATGGGCTCGTTCTCTCAGCCTGCCCCCTATCCTGGGCTCAATTCATGGATGATAATGCATCATCTTAGACTAGGGATTTTTTGGATTGATGTCGTTTTGTCATGAGTGAATTTTAGGAACGGTTACACTCTTAAATCATGGCAATATGATGAGGAAGGAGAAGGAGGAGGAAGAATTCCTGAAGAATCACTTGTAGCTAGATGAACAAATGAACCTATCAAGAGCAAGCAAAAGGAACACATGTATGCAACCACCTCTCAAGATCAAAGATCATTGAAGAACCTTCATCATCAAGCTATGTAGAGGAGGAGAGAAATTATATCCAAGAACACATATATCACTCAGCAGCAATAGAAAATTGACATTGCCACATCATCAAACTAGTCTATGTCAACAATTTCATGTCAAGACGTGTCATGAGTTGTCACTTTCCACATCATTTTTGTGGGTTATGTTTGTTGTAAATCAAATGTATTGTAAAGTGGAAGGCCAATGGACACACATGAATATGAAGAGTCATGTAAGTCGAAAAGTCCTAGGAATTTGAATAGTCATGAGGGTATTCAAAGAGTCATAAGGGGTAATCATCGCCCCTTTCATTATATATACCCCCTCATTGCATGAGAAAAGGAATTTTCACCTTGGATCCTCCTGCAAAGCATTAGAGAGATCAGTTATTTCTTTGAGGAGAAAGGAGTGGCTCTAATGTCCCACTATTGGGGCTAGTGATGTACAATGTAAATATGTGTCTTGGAAATTTTTCTTAATTGCAAAAGCCCTTTGAAGGACAACATGTTTCCATGTATGACTTATGGATGTTTGTAATACTATTTTGTGAACGTTTTTATTTCATGTTTGTTTTCACGTGTACTAAGATAGTTGAACTATTTCAGTTGTTTTAGTGCTTATATTGTTGGGAATGTGTTGTAATGGTTTTCATTGTTGTCTAATACTTGTGGACTATTCTACGGGACATTATACAGACCTTTCCTTACTCATCTATTATAACGACCATCACATCCGTTGAAAACGGTCAAATCATAAAGTACCCTTCCCGTTCCCTATCATCTCTTCTCTTGCATGAAGACAAATCTTCAAATTAGCTTGCTCATGAAATATAACCGATTCATTTTTATTTCAATATAGTATCGGAAGGGCCTTTCCAATTGCGTAATTGATCGTTGAAGTTAAAAATTCTAGTGAAACCTATGACAAAGATGGCTACCATCTGGTGAGAAATTTTGAAATCAGTAGTAGCAGTTATCTTCAAACCATGCATGATCTAGTTCAAGATTCAAAACGCGACTCTACAATCTTGTAAATTTCCAGGACCTACTAGGGAGGAGAGGCACTTCAACTTCTGTTGATGGTTATGTCAATATCTCGTGACTTTGGTAAGCCCCTCGAACTAAATCAGATAGGGTTTCTCTCGTATAATCCGTCTATCTACATGGTTTCACTCGATGTGAACTCTCATGTAAAAATATGTTTGGTATTCTGGGTGTGACCTCTCAAATTTCCAAGATTTTACTTATGATTGAATTCATGGATCTGTTGCAGTTCATTCATCTTCATGCAAATCTCTCACATCAAACTCGGGTTGGGAATGTGCATCCCTCATAGAGTCATGGAATTGTGATGTTGATTATTTCAAGGACCATATTTTCCCAAAGGAATCATACTTATCAAAATTATCCCTTAATGGTCAGGTCCTCAGTCTTATTGCAAATTTCATATTGCAAATTTGTCCTATCATCACACCATAAATCTTCTTGAGTGATGATGGATGCACAAGTTGTCACATGAATCAAGTTCTTCTCCATTCTATAGAAATTCTCACTATAGATTAACCTGATAATGCAATATAAAAGAAAAATACTTTAATCTACTTCTATAATAAAACTTGCGGAAGCTTAATAGATTTGAGCAAGATCAAGCAGAACACATATAACCAGAAGCAAAATCAATGCACATGAAACACAGAAGAATACTCAGGGGAAATCCTCGGCTAAAACCCAACTATCTGTATTATCATACAAGTGGAAATATATCAGGATTACACAAAGCTTTAGCTCTCAGTACAATCCTCATAGATGCTCACAAGCAAAATAGACTTCTCATTAAGTCCTCCACATTTCCCTCCAAGCTCCTATTTCCTAGCACAGTTTTTCCTAGGTGATCCTACTATTACTATGTTTAACAGTGATCACTCACACTGATATTACACCCTGTAAAACTGCGCAAATCTCAAAGAATTCCTTATGCATGCAAGAGTTTTCCTTATAGGAAAATTCTTGTAACTGATAGTACACTCTCCCTGTCTTTAATCTCAACTGGGTCTTTCTTTGAATAGACATGCATGAGTTATTTATGAGAGAATCTTCAGTTATCTGGAGTACACTAGTTTGATGCATGCATGCATTAACTGACTGAACTCACATTTATTTCCTCAAATTGTTTGGAACTAATTTAACTGGACATAACTCAATTAACTGAGTTGACTAATTACAACTCAATTATAACTCATCCTTATCTCCTTAATTAAGGGATAATTGTTGCATGACTTCACAAAGACTTCTAGCTTGAATTTCTCCAACTAATTAATCCAATAAGAATTAATTAATTTATTTCCAACAGCTAGTGAGACTAAATTTGAATTTTAATTCTTAATTTTAATTCAAGGACAAATTAAAATTGGAATATTCTTGTTGCCACATTTCAACACTCCCTCTCAACAATAAATGGATTATTTGCCACCCTGATCATGTCTCTACGGAACTCGAATTTACACTTGGACAATGCCTTAGTCAAAATGTCAACATCTTGATCCTTGGTAGAAATATACCACAACAACATGATCCTCCTCACCACACAGTCTCTATGATGATGATACCGAATGTCGATGTGCTTGGACCTGTCATGAAATATTGGATTCTCAGATAGTTTGATACAACTCTAATTATCACAATAGATCACAGTTGGATCCATCCTCTGATCAAAAAAACCAATTAAAATTTTCCGCATCCAGATGGCCTCACATGTTGCCTAACTTGCAGCCATGTATTCGGCCTCCACCATGCTGAGTGCAACTAACCTCTATTTCTTGTTGTACCAAGAAACTATCGCCAACCCAAGGTTGAAAATTCAACCTGATGTGCTCTTCTGATCTGATAGACTCCCTGCCCAATCTGCATCAGTGAAGCCCTATAGCTTCACTCCCTTTGTCCGTCTATACCATAATCCATATTGATATGTGCCTCTGAGGTATCTGAATACATGATTTGTCGCCTTCCAAAACATCTTGGTAGATTGAACCATTGCTTGACTCAATTTGTTCACCTCTTAGCACAAATCTGGTTATGTGTTCATTAAGTACATCAATGAACCCATGAGCTACATATACACAATAGCTTCTACTACTTCTCCTAAAATAGCATCCTCCTTCCTCCAGTTACTTGCTAGAGGAGTCTCCATAGGCTTGCACTTCTCCATGTGGAATCTCCTGAGTATCTCATTGGCATACTTGCCCTAAGACACAAACAACTCCCCATCCTTCTGACATACTTCCATATCAAGGAAGTAATGCATGAGACCCATGTCTTTCATCTCGAATTATCTTTCAAGGTCCTCCTTGCAAGACATGATCAACTGATCGTCACCTATCAATATGAGATCGTCAACATAAAGTACAATGGTCAACTGCTTACCTTTTACCATGATGTGGTACAAGTTCACATCCACTTCACTCTTTGTGAAGCCCAACCCGGTGAAGTAGTTGTCGATCCTGGTGTACCAAGCATGAGGTGCTTGCTTCAGCCCATACAAAGCTCTCTTGAGTCGGCACACATGCGACTTACAATCAAAGGTCTCAAAACCTTGTGGTTGCTCTATGTACACCTCTTCCTCAATCTTGCCATTGAGGAATGCAATATTCACATCCATCTAATGGATCTTCCAACCCATCTGTGCTAATAGTGCCAACATCGATATGATAGATGAGTACCTTGCGACAGGGGCAAAGTCTCATCATAGTCAATCCCTTCAACTTGAGAAAAGCCACGGGAAACAAATCTTGCCTTATGCTTCTCCACACTACCATCATCAACTTGCTTTACCTTGTAAGGCCAACGGGAACTCACAACTGACTTGTTCTTTGGTCTTGGAACCACATCCCAAACATTGTTTCGAACTATGGAGTCATACTCCTCCACCATAGCATCAACCCAAATCGATTGCTGCACTGCTTCCTCAAAGGAAGATGACTCGGTCTCAACACATTCCCCAACAAGGGCCATGTATCGAGTGTACCTCTCAGGTGACCTCCTCTGTCTGCACTGAGAAGATGATTCTCCCACATTCTCTCTCGCATCCAATAATAATCTGTGAGCTTCTCTTGTGCACTTCTGTCCATCTCTGGAAGACTCTTCTTGAGTGTATGTCTCCACTCATAGAACCTCTGCATGTGGCTTCTCCACATCAGTCTGAGGCTCCTCCTCCTAAGGAACCATCAGTTCCTCCACAACCTGTAGTTGGAGCTCCCTCTAAAGGGAAACTTGCATGGCCTTCTGCTCATCAAACTTGAGATCTCTATGAACCACTGTCCTCTGACTAGTAGGCAAGTACACCTGATAGTTATGGGGTGTATCAGTGTACCCCACAAGTATCCCCAACTCAGTTGTCAGATCAAGCTTCTTCCGTGCATCCTTTGTCACATGGCAATATACTGATGAGCCAAAGATCCTGAAGTGACCCACATCTGGTCTCTTACCAGAGAAAGCTTTCTCTAGTGTTTTCATCCCAAGTATGAAATGTGGGCTTCTATTCTGCAAATAGACTGTTGTGCTACATGCCTCATCCCACAAATGAAGTGGTAGGCCTTGGTCATGTAGCATCGCCCATGCTGCCCCTAAAATCGTTCAGTTCTTCCTCTCAGCCACCCCATTCTGCTGTGGGTTATGAGGTGTCATCAACTCTTGTTTAATTCCTTCTGCTGCACAAAAGTCCTTAAACTCTTGAGAGACATATTCTCCACCATCGTCGCTTCTCAAGGCTTGATCTTCTTCCTTGATTCTATCTCAACCAAAGCTTTGAACTCACAAAAACTTGAGAAGGTTTGATCCTTCTTCTACATGAAATAAATCCAGAATTTACAAGAATAATCATCAATGAAAATCACATAATACCTTTTCTTTGCTATGTATGCCGTCGAGAATGGTCCACAAAAATAAGTATGAACTCACTCTAAGATCACTTCTGCTTGACTATCTCGATCATGAAAGGAAGACTTGGCGTACTTTCCTAAGGTACAACCTTTGCATGTGTCAACTTGCTCAAGTTTACCTTTGGGAAGTCCTGTAGATATCTGTTGCATTATCTTCAAGGCCCCATGATGCAAATGGCCCAACTGCCTATGCCATAACTCACCAATGCCTTGGATTTGCACCAATTCTGCTTTCGAACTCCAATCATCTACCTCTAGTTTCTAGAGATTCTTCACTTGAATCCCAATACTCTTGGTCTGACCCATGGCTATGTGTCTTAGGAATTCCTTTCCTTTACTGAAGACAACATCGTAGCCTTTGTTCTCCAACACCATAACTAATACCAAGTTCTTCTTCAATCCAGGCACATACTTCACATCTGTCAAGGTGAGAGGAGCTCCATGCTCCCTCTGAAAAGAAACCATGCCCACTCCTGAAACATTGTACTTTCTGTCATCACCCATCTCCATGCATATCTTGAGGTCTCTCCTCCAAGGTACTGAATAAACTTTTATTGCCGATCATGTGGAATGAGGCTCCACTATCAAGATACCAAACACAACCCACCATCGAAGAAACCATACATGCGATGAGGGTAAAGTCCATTTCGAACTAAGAGGCTAATGCCTCACCTTCCGATCCTTTTCTGGATCCCCTCTTGGACTTTTTTACTGGGAAATTAGTTGCATAATGTCCCATCTCTTGACAATTAAAGCATCTCACTTTAGATTTGTCACCCTTCTTCCCTCCATGAGAAGAATTCGATTTGGAATGGGAAGCCTTCCCTTTCCCTTTCCTTGCCTTACTCGCTAAGGCAAGAATTTCTTCATCATCATTCTCTGATGAAGAACCATCTCAAGTGCTCCTCCTGATCTCCTCTTGCATGATATACAACCACAGTCATTCCCAATCCAGCAATTTCGCTTCTCCATTTACAAAGTCCTAGTAGCTATTCCAACTCTTTAGAAGACCGAGGAGAGAAGGGCTCATCATATCATCATCGGTAGTAGTTATTCCCACACTACCAATCTCATCTCTACAGGTGGTGAGTTTGTTTAGATATGTAGAAATAGTATCGCCCTTCTCCATCTTGATTTTTCGAAGCTTATCCTTGAGTGCCAGTTTCCTCTAGTCGTTATTGTTCTGACAGAGGTTCTTCAATGTCTTCCACATTGAAAGCAAAGTATCCTTCCCATGGAGACTCGAGACAATATGGTCTCGAACTCCCTCCAAAATAATCCATCTCACCTTTGCCACACACTTCTTCCATTCAACCAATTCTTGTGCATTAGCTGCAACTGGCTTGGGGATTTCTTGATCAATGAAATCCTTCAAACCATTTTCTTCTAATACAGCTTCCATTCTATCTTTCCATGCTATGTAATTTGAGCTGCCTTCCAAGGCATACTCGAGTCTCAAGCCATAGAATGCCATTGACCAACCTGAAGTATGAGATGAATTCTATTTGTACCTACAATCCCAAACTTCAAACTTTGAATTCTCTTCTTCATATATTGTTCACAGCTCCGATACCATGTAGAAATTCTCACTGTAGATTGACTTGATAATGCAATATAACTAAAGAAAAATACTTTAATCTACTTTTACAATCAAACTTGTGGAATCTTAATAAATTTGTACAAGATCAAGCAGAACACATATAACCAGAAGCAGAATCAATCCACATGAAACACAGAAGAATACTCAAGGGAAAGCCTCAACTAAAAACCCCACTATTTGTATTATCATACAAGTGGAAATATATCAGGAATACACAAAGCTTTAGCTCTCACAGCTAGCCAGATCTCAATACGATCCTCACAGATGCTTACAGGCAAAATAAACTTCTCATTAAGTCCACACTGCCCTCCAAGCTCCTATTTCCTAGCACAATTTTTCTTGGATGATCCTACTGTTACTATCTTTAACACTGACCATTCACACTGATCTTACACCCTGTAAAATTGCACAAATCTCAAGGAATGAAATCCTTCTGCATGCAAGAGTTTTCCTTATAGGAAAATTCTTTCAACTGATAGTACATTCTCCCTGTCTTTACTCTCAAATGGGTCTTTCTCTGAATAGACATGCATGAGTTATTTATGAGAGAATATTCAGTTATCTTGAATACACTAGTTTGATGCATGCATGCATTAACTGACTGAACTCACAATTAGTTCCTCAAACTATTTGGAACTAATTTAACTAGACATAACTCAGTTAACTAAGCTAACTAATTACAACTCAATTATAACTCATCCTTATCTCCTTAATTAAGGGATAATCGTTGCATGACTTCACAAAGACTTCTAGCTTGAATTTCTCCAACTAATTAATCCAAGATGAATTAAATAATTATTTTTCAAGTAGCTGGTGAGACTAAATTCTAATTTTAATTGAAGGAGAAATTAAAATTGGAATATTCTTGTTGCCACATTTTAACACATTCACCATGTCCCAACTGGTCCCATGCATTTGTGTTGCTAGCTTCCTTTTTAAACTCTTTTGATGACTATGATGCTTATAAAATTTGTCACCAGTTGCAAGATGGTGGTCTGTCATATCTGGCTCGCAAGGAACTTGGTATGATTGTTCAAAGCATTCGCAAGATTGTTCGAATTGATTTTTCTTCATTTATTGAAAACTAGGAATCTGATGCTTCAATTAGCTCATCTGATTATTTCTTTGTCTTGGGTGATTGTTTTTCAACTTATCATTTTCCCATTAACACATCCAATGGTAGTTATTCCACCCCTTTGATCTTCATTGTTCAACATCTCTCTATTCATATTTTTGTCAAGCAGGTGAGGCACTTCAGCCTTCACTGATGGTTATGGCAGGTCCTCATTTTCTTGACATGACTATCAAGTATGATCATATCTATTTTCCACTACAATATTCTCTGCATAGTCCCATGCTTTTAATTGAAAATTCATTTTTTTGGGGTTTTCAAGAGGGCCATCATGAATTTTATGATCCCATCAATGACTGGATGGAACAACCTTACCTAGCAAGCTCGGTAGCAAACAGCAAGTTCCAATCTTTTCTCATGCTTTCTAAGGAACTAAGTGTTGATAAAGACACATCTACAAGGAATTTTTGAGGTTTGTTGAAAAATGGTATTCATCGAAAAGGTAAGCATGTGAATCAGATGAAATTAGTGGTTGTGACACACCTTTCCACCCATAGAAATGCCTTCCTTTTCTTGTGCAAGTTTTTCAAGTTTTTGTATTTTCTATTGCACATCACTTAATATTTGTTTTAATCATTCACATATTTGTGGATGTAGGTTGGGAACATTCACAATGGCTTCACTGGAAATTTCATTCCACATGACCCTGGCCTTCTAGCTATTAGGATAGGGTAGGATTAGTTGCATCTTAGTTCTCCCTTCCTTGGACTCATGTTGCACTCATTCCCTGTAGTTTGTCCTGGTTTTCTTATTCTGGTTCTACATCATGTTTGCTTTAGTCATTTTGTTCTCTTGTCTTCTGATTTTATTTCCTGGTTCTGTGTTTTCTTTCCTTTTTTGCCTTATTTTCTTTCTTGTGAGTTTTCTTTTTGTTTTCATCATGCAAATAAGTGTTGTTCCTTACTGCGTTGTGGCCTCTGATTGCGTGTGTAGCTGAAGTTCAACGAGTCTTGTGACACTGCAGCGCATGGCTAGTCCTATGACTATCTTCCTTGTATTGGTTGAATATTTTGGCCAATGACATTTCGAAGGAAAGTATGATCCATCTATAAGGAGAATTTTGGTCCAACCATGAACCCATGTCTAGTTTGGAAACCTCATGCCTATACTTGGTTTTCTACTTTGGTGTTCTCAACCTTATCCAACTAGTAGGAGCAGAGAAGAGAAAAATATAAACGAGAAAACATAAATCAAAGGTATTTATATGCTTCTCTAAAGGAACAACTTCTCCTACTCTCAATAAGTTGGGATCCCTCTTCTGCCCAAAAATAAATTACTGTCGACGCACAGTTCTCTTTAAATAAATAAATAAAGGTGAAAGAAGAGAAAGGCTTCCTGCGCCGAGAGGTAAAGCAAGAAATTCCACCGGAGTAATATCCAGGCTTGCTAGCAGTGGAGTAATATTTGTGTTCTTGCATGGCTCTGTCAGGGTACTGTCTAGGCCTGCTAGCAGCAGAGCAACACTAGAGATAAAAAACTATACTCTGAAAACTTAATCTTGCGAGCTAAACTACCTTTCCTAATCTGAAACATTTTGATTATGCTAAATCTTATGTTTTGTTAAACTGAGAAGGTACAGAGGGGACCATGTTCTCCCATGGGGTAGGTGGGAAATCCAAAATAATATGCACGATGAATCAATACTTCATGAAGGACCAAGGCCCTCCACAAAAGAAACTAACAAAGATAGAGAAGTTGGAATTCAACCACTGTGTTGCCAAGTGTTGTAGTGGTTGCAACACCCTCCAAAATTTTGGCTTGCACTCAAATTTCAGAGCCTTCCTTGGTCTTTCCTTTCATTGTTTCAAACACTTAAGCTCATTTCATGAGCTTTCCTAGAGTCATTTGCCCCCTTTTGATTTTTGGATCAAACTGTCATATTTTGGCATGTTTGACTATTTTGCCATGCTTGGGACCTTTTCCAGTGATTTCGACGGTTGGTATTTCTTCATACGAGTTTTCCTAGCTATGTAAACACATGTCGCACTCATACACAAATTTTTGAGCATTGTCGCACTAGTGTCATCACGGTCGTCATAAATTCTATCTCAAGAGTCGTACTTCTCACTTCTTGCTATGAGATAGTCACATAGAGGGTTATTCTTTGTCTTCTTTTTCTGGTGGCCTATGTTGTTGTGGCATCGAAGTATGCTAAATGTGTGATCACAATTTTAAGTTCTTCATGAGTTCATCGTCCTCCCTCACTTAGCCATTTTTATGAATACCTTCCTAAAGGTCAACTCAGCTACACCAGACCCTAACTGAACTGCGCACTACACAGTCTCAACCCTCAGTGATGTGACCTTGCTACTTGGAACTGTGTAGTGTATAGTCATTGACCCCTAGGGCAGTTGCACTATGTAATTCCAGAGTTCAATAGCTTCCCTTCACCCCCAGAATTGTGCAACAATACCTCCCAGTCCGACTTGAATTGCGCAATTCACACTTTTAGTCCTCAAGATTCTCCCCTTACCTACTCGAACCCTCCAATGCATAAGGAAACCAACCTCCCTTGGCCTGTAGAACTATGAAAAAGTGTCCTCATTGTCCTCCCTCAAATGGATCTCACTGACCTCAAGAACTGCACATATATGTCCTCCAGGTCTCTCTATTGCCCAGTCCCCTTACCTCCTAAAACTGCACAATTTTTCCTCCCAGGGCCCCATCTCGCAACTTCCACTTCCTGCTTGAACCGCATAAAAGTTTCCCTCAGTGGTCACTACGCAAATTTCTCCCTCAGTGGGAACTGCACAAATTTCTCCCTCAATGGTACTTGCGCAAATTTCTCCCTCAATGTTCACTGCAAAAAATTTTCCCTAAGTCTAACCTGAGCTACGTATTGTGTAGTCTCAGGGATCAAGCTTGAACCATGACTACCTAAACTACACAATCCTGACTCCCAGTGGCCACCAAACAATTTTTTTTCCTTAATGATGACTATGCTCAAAAATTCCTCAATCAAGCCTGAGTTGTGCTCTGCGTATTCTCAGTGATCATCCTCTCTCCCTATCACCTGGAACTACACAATGTGTAGTTACTGGTCCTAGTCTCTCAGCTTGTCACCTGTCCTAAACTCATTTCATGGATAATAATGCATCATCTTAGACTAGGGATTTTTCATATTGATGTCAACCCATCATGAGTGAATTCCAAGAATAGGTACACTGTTAAATCATGCCAAGATGATGAAGAAGGAGAATAAGGAGGAAGCATTCCTGAAGACTCACTTGTAGATGGATGGATAAATGAACCTATCTAGAGAAATAAAAAGGAACACATGTATGCAACCACCTCTCAAGATCAAAGATCATTGAAGACCCTGCATCATCAAGTTATGTGGAGGAGAAGAGAAAGCATATCCAAGAACACATCTATCACTCAGCAGCAACAGTGGCTTGACATTGCCACATCATCAAGCCAATCTATGTCAGTAATGCCATGTCCAGTCGTGTCATGAGTTTTCACATGCCACATCACTTTTGTGGGCCATGTTTATTATAAATCAAATGTATTGTAAAGTGGAATTCCAATGGAAACACATGAATATGAAGAGTCATGTAAGTCAAAAAGTCATATGAATTTGAATAGTCATGAGCTTAGTCAAAGAGCCATAAGGGGTAAGCATCACCCCTTTGGTTATATATACCCCATCATTGTATGAGCAAAGGAATTTCCACCTTGGCTCCTCCTGGAAAGCATTAGAGAGATAAGTTAGTTCTTTGAGGAGTAAGGAGTGGCTCCAATGTCCCACTATTGGGGTTAGTGATGTAAAATGTAAATATGTGTCTTGGACATTTTTCTTAATTACAAAATCCCTTTGCAGGCTAGCATGTTTCCATGCATGACTAATGGATGTTTGTAAGACTATTATGTGAACGTTTTGTATTTCATATTTTCTTTCACATGTAATAAGATAGTTGAAATATTTCAGTTGTTTTAGTGCTTATCTTGTTGGGAATGTGTTGTAATGGTTGTCACTGTTGTCTCATCCTTGTGGACTATTCTCTGCGATACTAGATAGACCTTTCCTTACTCATCAGTTATAATGACTGTCACATCTATTGTGGACTATTTCGTTGGATGGTAAATAGATCTTCCCTTTTTCATTGGTTGTAATGACTATCTCATCCATTGTGGACTATTCCATTGGATTTTGGACAGGCCTTTCTGGTTCATGTGTGTCTCTTCCTAGGTGGTACTATTACCTCTCACTTAGAAGCTCACTTTTCTCCCCCCTTTAGTAGTAAGAGAACCTAAACATAGTTGCATTGCACACTCATCAAGCACACTCACCTTGTTGTTAAAAGATATTTTTGGCATTATGATGCATGTGTTGTACTTGATGGCAACCCACTTGTAGAAGAACAATTCACTTGTATATTGTAACTAGATGAATCTACAGGAGAGATATCAAATGTGATAGAATGCATGGCAGTTGTTTTTATTGATGTGACAAAATGCAGTGCAGTTCAAAGGAATTAGTTCAAAAGTAATGTACAATGGAAAATCACATTATAACAAGTCTATTTAGAGGGAACAAAGTAATGGTAAAAACTAATAGGATGAAGGAACAAAGGACTACATATTAGAATCAAGAAGTTGAAGAAAAAAGGATATTTTCAGGTATGTTAAGTTGTATATGCGGGTTCACTAAATAGAAAGAGTGTGTACATGCGAGTTCACTATACAAAAAGAGCGTATACGTATGCACACACTTTCATAGAAGAAAAAGCGCATATGGGATGAAAAATTAAGGAAATTAAGGTGAACGAATACCATGGTATTAGCCCACAATATTGAGCAGAGTAATGGTTATTTTATCCCGTCTAAGAATACCATAGGATCTAAGTGTTGTTTTGATCTGAGGTATTGAGAAAGGTTAAAACTATATAAGGAGGAGAATATCAAAGGGCTAAGTGCAAAAGTAATGAATATCTTATGAAGTGTTAGATCAAAAGAAAATATGCATGTTATGGGTTTCTAATGCTTTGCTTGATCTGAAATAAGTATGCACCTGAGTGTTTGATGATGGATGAGATCTAATGATGAATCGGGATCATAATGACTTATCATTATGTGATATGATAATGGATAGGCTAGATCTTATTGCTAACGCACATTTTATCCTTTATATTTGATCTGGGTATGTCTGAAGTCTGGAATTACAACGAAGCTATAAGTAAGTATCTGCATATCTACACGCCAATTCGATTTGTTGAAGGTGCGTATACACGTTGGTTCGGCTCTTTCAAGCAGCGTATGCAAAATAAAAGCTTGATGTTCAAGTATGACTAATCTATCATATCAGTGCTATTGTTTTATTTTTGTCTGTCAATGAAGTCTTCTTAAAACTGAAAGTAAAATTGAATGCATAAAGAGTTTGTGTCTGATTAATTTATTGATTAAGGAGGAAGGGTGATCCTTGCTGCTATTTATATAGAACTTTGTAAATTGATAGTAGATCTTCAGAATGTCACCGATTGGTACAGTTTGTGGTTCATAGGTTTTTTGATTCAGTAACTTTAGAGGTATATGCAGGTTGGGCTAAAGGAAGTTGCATATACACGCCGGTTGGCTTCATTGAAGGAATGTATACAGTCTAACACATGATTTTTTAGGTTATAGTTGGTTCTAGCTTTTGATGCAGTGTTATGGGTTTAGATTTGTGTACTGGTTACAGTGTCTGTCTGTTCTAGATGATTGGTTTAATTTTATTAAGTTTGAATGAATGGTTGACTTAGTTGTGTCAAAGGTTCGATGATTTTTTGATTCAGTATGTTAGAGGCTTCAGTGATTGATTGATTCAGTTATGGTTGATTCATAGATTGATGATTGGTTTCAATTATGTCAGAGGTTGATGATTGAGTTTCAGTGATTGGTTTTGATGGTTGTATTGTAGTGGTGATTGATTTTGAGCTTCAATGTCACTAATAGATCCGGTGTGAAAATTTAATGAAACATGGCCTTCATATTGTAGTATTGTGCACCTGGAGTATCTAGTGTGAAAAATTATGAAATGTGGTCCCTAGAGGATACTAAGGGTTGGATCCTTCAATGAGGAATTTGAAGCTTCCTGCCAATAGTGGCTGATGATATGATCATGGGGTTGGAGCTCCCTTCCAGTTTCATCTAGAGAACAAGTGAAGGTTATAGCCTTCTGTAGGTCGGAGCCTACATACTAGTAAACATATCGGCTAGTACAAGAACTAGGGGGTTGTAGCTCCCTTCCAATAGAAGTTGGAGAACGAGAGAAGGTTGTAGCCTTTTACAGGTGGGTGCCTACGTACTTGTATGGGTTTGCACCAATACAAGATTGTAAACATATTTTCTTATTAATAAAAGAAGACAAAGACGACAGCAACAGGTGGCTTTCACCCACATTGGGTTTCCACCTTAAATCTTGGTGTTCATGTGTGTTGCTTATGTGTGATGGTTTATTCTATTATTACTGCACATGGTTGTTATTTAATGTTTAATAAAGTACTTATGCACTGATTAAAGATCAACATATGATGAATTAACTTAATCACAAGTCCACTGGATATACATTGGTTGCCTTAAGAACAGTTGCATGCACACATGAGTTCCCTTCAGTAAAGTTGTGTATATAAATATGATTATGGAAATGAAAAAGTTATTGATTTGTAAATACTGATTCAACCCCCTTTCAATATTACTTCCAACAATTGGTATCAGAGTAGGTCCTTTGGCAAAAGCTTAATCGCTTGAAGGAGATCCGTAGTAACAATGGGAAAGAAGCAAAAGAATAAAGCACCTCAAAAGAAGAAGACATCTCAAAGGAATTGTGACAGTGGGAGAGACTATTGGCCTTTATGTGGAATAAACTCTTCAAATTCAGAATCACCTCAGAATGAAGATGAACAAGCAAAAGAATTATCAAGTACGAATTTGTTTTCCTCTGGTGATACATTTCTCTGTTCATTTGAAGATAATGAAAGTGACAATGAAACAACTGAATTTTCTCTTATGGGTGAAAGAGAAAGAAATCAAATAGAGGTGGAATTTAAAAATCTTGCAGACACAATTAGAGATCAAAAAGATCTAATTGATAAAAGGGAATGTGCCTACAAAGAAGAAGTTACCAGGTTAAAAGCTCAGTTGGAGGAAGGAAACAAAATAAAGAAGCAATACAAAGAAAAGGAAGATCAAAGTCAAAGGTTGTAGGATGAAGTGACATCATTAATAAATGAAGTGAATGAAAAGGACACAACAACCAAGGAACTTATAGAAAGAACCATTTACTGCGAAGGTCTTGAAGATGTGGTCATTTCTCTAAAAGAAGATCTCAAATTCAAATAAGCAGAATGAAGAACTACTCCAAGCATTTGAAGGACAAGAAAATGAAGTTCTCGAATTAAGGCAAAAACTGGAAGAAGGAAGAAAAGCTGAAGAAATCATGAAGAAGTAGTATCTTGAAAAGGAAGAGAAATATCAGGTTGAGGTAAATATCCTAAAAAGTAAATTAGAAGAAAGGGATAAAATTTTATGATTTCAAGATAGTACTGAAATTTTGGATGATATTCTTAGTAGTCAAAGGTCTCCTGCCATAAAATCTAGTCTTGGCTTTGTGAAAGTGTTAAAGGTGAATATAGCTCACAAACTGAAGCAAGAAACTCTAGTGAAAAATCTGAAATTCTCAACAAGGAGATAAGAGGTCAACCTCATCAACAACCAAGGAAAGAAAGTCTTCAAAGGAAATCATTTACTCCTAACCATGGAAGTGTTAATCGATTCTTTCCTTTGATGAATAATGTTGAATGTTTTATATGTCATAATTTTGGAAATGTTGCAACAAGATGCAGAAGTGGAATGGTTCAAGCTGATAACCATCACACAGAAAGATCATCGGCTTCCAGGTACTTTAAGGGATATTGTTTCCTTGTAATATGTTTGGTCACAAATCCATTAACTACTATAGAGGGAATATGAAACATATAAGATGTTATTCTTGTAACAAGTTTGGGCATATAGCAAAAGAATGGAGGAGCAAATTTCAGCCAACATACCAAAAGGATAAAACATTATCACACTCAAAGGTATGGAAGACGTAGGAAGTACAGCTAGAAATATGTGGCATAGCTCAGTATACAGAGAGAACAGACTTAGGAGGAACTGAAAGTATGAAATTTTAGTGTTCTAATTCTCATACGCAATTATCATGAAGACAAGTTGCATATATACACGAGTTCGAAGCTGCACAGTCGCGTATATGTTGGTTTGATGAAGAAGCAGTGGGACAAACTCAGAAAAGTGTTCTGATATGGTTCAAACAATTATCAATTATATTTTCTATCTTGATGATTAATGACTACATTCTGTGGATGTTATTTAGAAGTTCTTTTGATCCTCATAAGTTTTTTATGACTTGATGTTTATTTGATTTGTGATGATGCCTTGATTTTTCTTATTGATATATATAATGATCGGATCTGACAGTGAACAGGTGGCATAGGTTTAGGGGGAGAATATGCTATGCTTCTAATATTTCATTGTTGGCATTATGTTTAGAAGTATTTGGTACCTAATGATTCTCATCAATGGTGATGATGCTTATGTGGTTAAAGTGTTCAAATGATACATCATGCTATGTTGTGGTTATGAGTTACCTATGATGATGATACTTGTATTTCTTGGGGTTACAAAGTTGTTATTCAGATCAGATTTATGGGTGATTGTGGATGACTCTTGATGATGTATACAATACATATATGTTGCTTACATGGTGATCTTCATAAGGACAAGGGGAAGTACAAATATTGAGTACACAACTTCATTATTTGATGATGAGCCACTCATTTCTTTTATGTTGTTGTCATCATGCCTTCAAAGATGCATAAAGTTCATATGGTGTAGTTATGATGCAGCATTCCTATTGTTCTTGGATCTCACATGGTTGAGGATTGTTGTTGTTGATGGTATCAAGAAATATTGACAAATGACTATCATCTCATGGTTTTCTAGATACATATTGCTATCTATTTGATGGATATACATTATGCTAGATACGTGGATGATTACTTAAGTTGCATATTGATAAATATTGTTGGTTGGCCAAGAGAATGGTGTTATTGTGGGCATAGATATTTGAAGACATGGCTTACTTAGTCACATAATGATGATGCCTTCTTACTTTATGATGATATGTTTGATACTCACATATGTTGATTATCGTGGTTGATGCTTATCAGATGTGGAATGTTTCCTAGTGATGATACATGGTTGATATATTGAGGGTTCTTGTGGAAAGATCATGCAGTCCTTGGTGATGATGCTATGATCATAGATGATGACTATGGTGTTTTCAAATACATATGATATGATGTGAATGATTTTGTGTTACTACTTGGAGATATGACATATGCTTAGTTGATTCATGGAAGGTTATGATAAGGCTCTTTCTACTAAGGAAATAGAGCAAGTTTATCTTAATGAGATCAAGAGGATGAGTTGATATCTATATGCAGCATACTTTGTCACAGGTTGATGATAATTACATTGCCATATCTTGGGAAATAATGATGGACATATACAGGTTGTTGGTCTAGATGTTGCTGACAGATGCTTATGGTGCAGATCATACATGGTGTATGATAGTTGTTGATGACTATCATGGTCTTGTTTAGATATTTGGTCTCTGTTATAAATGTCATGTATATCATTCGATGTAAAGGTCATATAAAGATCCATGATGTAATAATATGTCTCTATCTATCATAGTATTTTAATGAGCCCTTCTTGGTCAAATGATGTAATTTGTACCCCCACTATGCATGGGAAGGATGATGTAATAATTTCTATATTCCATTCATGTATAAACAGTTGGTATATCCCCACTTGGTTGGGTAGATGAGTCAAATTTGGTATATCCCCATTTGGTTTATAGATTGATGTACATAGGAGTCATTGGTGATAAGAAGGTCATACTCACATAGTTGAGTTATAGAGTCATGTTATTCTTTTGGAAAATATTTTTGAAGACTCTACATGTGCTCAAGGGGGCATGGATAGTATAGAGCATCTAAGCATGTACAAAGGGGGATTTTAATCAAAGAATTTAGCATGTGCCTAGGGGGAGCATGATCAATGTTAATATTCAGTTGTTCATATATGAAAGTATTCATTTTGATCAACCCTTTACCCTTGATATCAAAGGGGGAGAGTATCTTGGTCCACCCTTTTCCCTTGATGTCAAAGGGGGAGAGTATTTTGGTATTGCTTGTTATCTCTAATAGTTTCTACAGCTTGTAGTAATCAACACCAACATGGTTTCCATCAAGTCCAAAGGGGGAGATTGTTGGCATTATGATACATGTGTTTTACTTGATGGAAACCCACTTGTAGCTAAACAATTCACTTTTATATGGTAACTAGATGAATCTACGTAACTAGATGAATCTACGAGAGAGATATCAGATGCGACAGAATGCACGCAATTGTGTTTACAGATGTGAAAAAATGTAGGGTTGTTCAAAGGAATCAGTTCAGAAATAATGTACAATGGAATATAACATTATAATAGGTCTACTCAGAGGGAACAAAGTAATGGTACAAAATAATAGGATGAAGGAACAAAGGACTACGGATCAAAATCAAGAAGTTGAAGAAAAAGAACATTTTCAGGTACGTTAAGTTGTATATACGGGTTCACTATACAAGAAGAGTGTGTACACGTGGGTTCACTATATAAAACGAGCATATACATATGCATGCACTTTTATAGAAGAAAAAGCATGTATAGGATGAAAAATTAAGGAAATTAAAGTGAAAGAATACCAAAGGTCAATACCATGATAATATCCCACAATATTGAGTAGAGTAATGGTTATTTGATCCCGTCTAAGGATACCACGGGCTCTAAGTGTTGTTTTGATCCGAGGTATTGAGAAAGGCTAAAACTGTATAAGGAGGAGAATATCAAAGGGCTAAGTGCAGAAGTAATGAATATCTTATGAAGTGTTAGATCAAAAGCAAATATGCATGTTATGGGTTTCTGATGCTTTGCTTGATATGAACTAAGTATGCACCTGAGTGTTTGATGATGGATGAGATGTGATGATGGATGATATCTAATGATGGATCGGGATCGTAATGACTTATCATTATTTGATCTGATAATGGATAGGCTAGATCTGATTGCTAACGCACATTTTATCCTTTATATGTGATGATCTGGGTATGTCTAAAGTCTGGAATTACAGCAAAGTTATAAGTAAGTATCTGCAGATATATACATTGGTTCGATTTGGTGAAGGTGTATATACACGTTGGTTCGGCTCTTCCAAGTAGCGTATGAAAAAGAAAAGCTTGATGTTTAGGTATGAATGATCTATCAAATCAGCGCTATTGTTTTACTATTGTCTGTCAATGAAGTCTTCTTAGATCTAAAAGTAAAACTAAATGCATAAAGAATTTGTGTCTGATTGATTGATTGATTAAGTAAGAAGGGTGGTCCTTGCTGCTATCTATTTAGAACTCTGTAAATTGACAGTAGATCTTCAGAATGTCACTGACTAATACAGTTTGTGGTTCAAAGGTTTTTTGATTCAGTATCTTTAGAGGTATATGCAGGTTGGGCTAAAGGAAGTTGAGTATACACGCAGGTTGGCTTCATTGAAGGAGCATATACAGTCTAACACATGATTTTGAAGTTACAGTTGGTTCTGGTTTTTGATGTAGTGTTATGGGTTCAAATCTGTGTACTGGTTACAATGATCTATCTGTTCCAATTGGTTGATTTTGATTAAGTTTGAATGAATGGTTGACTCAGTTGTGTCAGAGGTTCAGTGATTGTTTGATTCAATATGTCAGAAATTTCAGTGATTGGTTGATTCAGTTATGGTTGATTCAAAGATTGATGATTGGTTTCAGCTATCTCAGAGATTGATGATTGTGTTTCAGTGATTGGTTTTGATGGTTGTATTGTAGTGGTGATTTATTTTGAGCTTTAATGTTACTAATGTGTCTAGCGTGAAAATTTGATGAAACATGGCCTTCATATTATAGTATTGTGTAATAGGAGTATCCAATGTGAAAATTTATGAAACGTGGTCCCTAGAGAATAGTGAGGGTTGGAGCCTTAAGTGAGGAAGTCGAAGCTTCCTTCCAGTAGTGGCTAGTGATTTGATCAGGGGGTTGGAGCTTCCTTCCAGTAGTAGCTGGAGAATGAGTGAAGGTTTTAGCCTTCTGTAGGTTGGAGCCTACGTACTAGTAAACATATTGGCTAGTACAAGAACTAGGAGATTGTAGCTCCCTTCCAGTAGAAGTTGGAGAATGAGAGAAGGTTGTAGACTTCTGCAGGTGGGTGCCTGCGTACTGGTATGAGTCTGCACTAATACAAGATTGTAAGAATATTTTCTTATTATTAAAAGAAGACAGAGATGACAGCAGCAGGTGTTTTCACCCACATTGGTTTTCCACCTTAAATCTTGGTGTTCATGTGTGTTTCTTATGTGTGATGGTTTATTATGTTATTACTGCACATGGTTACTGTTAAATGTTTAATAATTTATTGATGCACTGATTAAAGATCAACATATGATGAATTAATTGAATAATACGTTCACTCGATATACGTTGGTTTCCATAAGAACAGTTGTGTGCACGCGCAAGTTTTGTTGGGCACGGGATCCCCCAAGGATATTTCTAGGGCTAAAAGCCCATATTTTGAGCAAATTTTGTAATCCAAGTGTAAAGACTCCGCATTTTGTGGTCGTGGAGCGCATAGGTGTTAAAGAGTCATAGGGTTATCCGCCCTTATTTTGGAAATGTAATGTCGGCTGCAAAAGATCTACCCATGGTTCGCGGACCATGGAATTGTATAAATAGAGCTAAGCTCTAAGCAGTTTGAGAAGAAAGAAATGGAGAGGAAGAAAGTCATAGCTTATAATAGGAAGTCCAAGTCTTGGGTTGTAGCATAGGTAGAGGTTCTGCAACTGAGTGCATAGAGGCCTAGAGTAGAAGTCCGCAGTTAAGTGTGCATACCCCTACAGCTAAGTGTGCAGGGCAGGTCAAGTCTATAATTGTCTGGAATTATCAATAAAGAGAAGTATTCTACAATTTTTGCATCTTTATTTCTTTTTTATGCATCTTGTTATGTTGGGTATGAATTTCACTTATAATACTTATATGATACGCGAATGTATATAAATGTGTTGGTTAAGTGAACGCAAGTAAGAACATCTGTTTACGCAAAGCTAACTAAGATCGGTTAATAAGATAAGTAAGACACTTAGCCTAGTTTGGGAGATATCACAATTCATTGCCCTAGCAGCGCAAAAGTACCTCAGCCACAAGTTAGGGTTTCCCAAAAGCCGATTGTACCCTTTCGTGAAGGTACTGAAGGGTGGAACAGAGGGCTAAGCAACCTGCGCAAAGGTAGGTATAGCTGGAATAAACCGACATCACAACCATCTCAAGGGTGAGGAAACTTGGTTCTAGCATCCCCCCATATTGCTTCGAGTGAGACTTCAGTTTGTGCTTCGCAGGTTGATGCCGAAAGGGCCAGTAGTGTAGGGATTTGTTTAGCTAACTAACATTGAACCTAGGTTAGGCCCCCTCAAGCCAACAAATGATTCTATTGTCGGGACCAAAATCTACATAAGAGATGTGTGATATCGTATCACTAGAATCCAACTAAGAAAGAAATTGAAGGCTGGTTGGATAGAAGGATCCACGAGTTTGTGGCGCAAAAAAAACAGAAATCTGCGACTAACAAAAGAATAGAGGCTAGACAAGTACCTCTATACGGAGATCCACAAAATATTTTTTGCCTCCTTTCCATTTGAGCTATATGAGTGGATTGCGAAGCTAGAAGATATCCAAGGGAGGTGGAAACTTGACGGCCCTATTGTGTGGACCCCAGAGCTAGTGCAAAGGTTGTAAGCATCTAAGGATAAGATCACGCACACTGTTGTTCATTGGCTCGATCGTGTCATAGGAGGATTTGTTACTGAATTCATGGTCGACACCTCAGTAAGCTATAGCGAGGCGGAGCGACACTTTTTAAAAGGACTGCAAGGTAAGTACGTAAAATCTCTGAATACTTGGATTAAAATGTTGTTGTGCAAAAAATAGGTTATGCAGCTACCTTGGCGTTTGGGACTACACGAAGTGGAAAAAGTTACAGAAATGAAGGAAATAAGGGTCTAGAGTATAGCCCCTTGATTTCACCTCCGCAAAGGGATGAAGAAGTGATAGCAAAGGTCTCTTCTTGAAGCGTTATTCAGTTAATAAGACAAGGATTCTTGCGAATACCACCTCCGACTTCACCACCATCACCTCCAACTTCACCCGTACGACCTGTTAGCCTCCTGCTGTAGCAGGTTACTCATATTTCATGATTGACATTTTTACAGACCAAATATGTCATACTTTGCATGCTGCAATGCTCCATATTTTCTTAACAGTCTCCAAGCGAAGAAGGCTACTCAGAGTTCATCTAACCGTTTTCCAAATTTTGAGAAGTTATTCCAGTGTTGTACAATTTTCAGTTTAAGGGAGGTCCAAATAGCTTAATCTTGGTCTCCCTAGGTTTCAATTTCCTATTTTAGAATATAGAGAATGGAAATCTGTCCAAATAGCTTAATCTTGGAAGATTCTTAGATAGGTAGAGAATCAAAGGAGCCCAACTGCTTAATCTGGG
>APFE030844446.1:150399-179795 GCA_000404065.3 Pinus taeda
GGCCAACACAAGTGTATTTTAACAGCCACTGATTATTTCACTAAGTGGATTGAAGCCATCCCATGTAGGCAAGCCAATGACTCCACCATTATCCAATTCCTTGAGAGCAATATCCTTTCCAGATTCGGTTGCCCTGAGAAAATTATCACTGACAACGCTGTTGCTTTCAAATCCAAAAAAATGATCAACTTTTTCCATAAATACCACATCACCTTAGGCCACTCCACAGCTTACTACCCTCAAGGTAATGGCCTGGCCGAGTCTTCCAACAAAAGCCTCATCAATATCACAAAGAAAATGCTGGAAGAAAACAAAAAGAACTGGCACAGGAAGCTCACAAATGCTCTGTGGGCAGATAGACTTTCCACCAAGAAATCCATTGGGATGAGCCCTTATGAACTTGTATATGGCATGGAAACCAAGTTCCCTTCATCTCTGGGCATTCCTACTATTAAATTGTTGCAAGAAATTCAGGCTAAACCGAATGACATGAGGAGAAGAGTTAATCAAACCATTCATCTTCAGCAAACCAGAGAACAAGTCTTCAACAGAGCTCAAATACTGCAAGAAAAACTTAAAAATATGTTTGATAAGAAGGCCAAAGCAGAGGATTTCTGGGTGGGCAGCAAAGTTCTAAGATGGGATTCACGAAGAGAAGACAAGGGCCAACACGCAAAATTCGATTTTCTGTGGAAATGTTCGTACATTATCAGCGCTGTGCAAGGCAATAATACCTATTTTCTCAAATATCCAGATGGCAGCACAGATGAAGAAGGCCTTGTCAATGGCTGAATGCTAAAGCACTACAATGATCCTTTTGATTGAAAAGAGCAGGCGGTGTTTTATTTTGTACATAGAATATTTGTATATAACAGTGTCTTGATTTTTGTAAGAATCCATGATGCTGAAGCACGCAGAAGAAAGTAGGTAGTGCTTTACAGTTCAACAGTAGCACAATTGAAGGAAAGAGTT
Source organism: Pinus taeda (assembly GCA_000404065.3). Lineage (NCBI taxonomy): Eukaryota > Viridiplantae > Streptophyta > Pinopsida > Pinales > Pinaceae > Pinus > Pinus taeda. The sequence continues at coordinate 151,372 of APFE030844446.1, forward strand.
GTTCCCAATCCAAAAGATCAAATCAAACCAACAGTCAGCACTAACAAGTTCAAAGTACAACCATAGTGGAAGAAACAAGGCAATCTGACCTGCTGTTCTTGGCTTCTCACAAGGAAAAGCCATCCCCAAGTGGAGCCACTGTTAGCCTCCTACTGCAGTAGGTTACTCATATTTCATGATTGACATTTTTACAGACCAAATATGTCACACTTTTCATGCTGCAATGCTCCATATTTGCTTAACAATCTCCAAGCGAAGAAGGCTACTCAGAGTTCATCTAACTGCTTTCCAAATTTTGAGAAGTTATTCCAGTGTTGTACAATTTTCAGTTTAAGGGAGGTCCAAACAGCTTAATCTTGGTCTCCCTAGGTTTCAATTTCCTGTTTTAGAATGTAGAGAATGAAAATCTGTCCAAACAGCTTAATCTTGGCAGATTCTTAGATAGGTAGAGAATCAAAGGAGCCCAACTGCTTAATCTAGGCCCTTGGATGAAATAAGGGTAGTTTGTAGATAGGAAAGCATAAAAAAGAAAAATTGAAATGATGGGTTTGCAATTCTAAGTGCACCTAAACCAAAAGAAGAAAAAATGTTAGGTAAATAGGTTGGGTAGGTAGTTTTGAGGTTGCAGAATCTTGATTGCTGATCAGTTCCAGGTTTTCAGGTGTCATCTCTACTCAGGATACAATCACCAGGCAGTTCTATGTGAAAAGCTCATAACAGGCATAACTAACTTCCTTTCTCCATCTCCCCCAAATCATTAACTAATTTCTCCAAAAAGAGGTCAAGATCTGCTTGATACCTCTTAAGTTTCATCATTTTCATGTCATTAGCTTGAGTGAAGATCTGCTTCACTCAAAGAAATTCCATACTCTCTCTATAAGGTTCTATCCCCCCGTTGCAGCCTAAGATCTCCCAAACTTAACGCTTTCTTACCATCTCCATATTGACTACTGAAGTTATTATTTAACTCCCTATATTTTTCCCATCCCCCTACTAAAAGTATGTAAATCATCCCCTATGTAAATATCCCTCCCCCTGGTTGAAACATAACCATAAGTACCCCCGGGAATTGCTCAGTTTGTCTGAAACTTGGCAAAAGTCCTCATGCTACCCCTTCAAACCATCTTCTAAATGCAATATACTCTTTCCAGAGTATAAAATCCATTTTTTAGGTTATCGTACCCCTTCTAAGGCCTCAAATGCTTTTCTAACGCACGTACTCACTCCTTCCAACCGCAATAGACCTTGCCGATTTCCTTAACACTCTGCAGATCTTAGTAAGCCATCTCGCGTCGCCATATCGCAATATTCTCACCACATAGTTGTGCCCCATCCTTTGTTACCCGATGCGATATCGCAATATCGGCGATCGGCAGTTGCAAGCATCACATTTCCAAAGTAAATACCTTCTCGTTCCCCGCCGATGCGATATTGCGATCGCATCAGAAAAGTTCATCGCATCGCATTAAAGTATGAGCACCCTGCCATGTCACATCTGTACCAGGGACCCACTGCTAACGTCATCCGCCGTACTATTGACCTCATGCTGACGTCAGCAGCCAAAAAAACCGAAATTCGCGCAGGAAGAAAAATCGTGCTTCGGAGCTCCGGAACAAGAAACGGAGGCAGTTTTCGATGCGCGATTAGCGTAATCGCACATCGCTACAGGAAATAGGCCGTTTTGGGGAATCTTTAGGGAATCTTTGATTCCTTGGCCGGTTTTGCGCCGAAAAAGCCCGAAATTGCCCGATTTTTCCAAATTAATCCGATTTAAAGACAGGAAAGGACCAGAGACAGAGATTAAAGAGTATCAGATCAAATCAACAGGGAAAAAGCACGTCAAAGAGTATCAGCAAGCGGCGGAGACCATCAATGTAGCGGCAAAGAGTATCAGCGAAGATCTTAACAGCAGCCCCAAAGTAGGAGAAAATTTAATACCTTCCAGCAAAGTCAAAGAAAGAGGGCGAGGCCACTCAAAAACTCTCAAATCATGGTTATTGCACATTTAACTTGCACCAGAACAGAACTACAGATGCCAAAGCACATTTATTCCAGCAGTACTGCATCGAGCCTCCAAGGGCCACATTGCACTCTTTTTGATCCAGCTGTCTCTAGCGCAGCCCAAAGGACTTACCTGCATTTAATTCCAGCGAAAATTAGGTTTTTAAAAAAAACTTTTCCGGCAGACCTGTTTAGGTCAATTGTAATAAATGACTTCTGATATTTTGCTTATATATACCACCCTGAAAGATGGAGTAGGGGTTGGTTGGTGAGTCGAGGAAGTTGCTTAATCTTTGGTATCTCGACATTTTATTCATGCAGAGACCCGCACTGTAACTGTCATACTTTCTATAATCAAAGACTGCTGAGAGCATGGATTCTGAAACTGTTTGATGTGTTTAATTGGCCGAGTAGTGATTTTCGAATTCCTGTGCTTCTACATGGTTCAATAAGTGTTTCTCAACTCTGTTAATTTTTCATGTTTTGTTTTACCACCGTTCCGCCATCTAAATTGCAGAAAAAAAAGAATAGCTTAGGATTTGTTTAAACTACACCTTAAGCTCAATTTCTGCGATTTTTCATGTTTTCATCAGAAATAGTTATGAACATGTATACTTAAATGATATTGTTTACGCTGTTTCTTTCACATATGAATGAGAGTTTAGGAATTCTTAGCTGCTCCTAGATAACCATTCATTCACTTCTCCTCTCTTTCAGTTTGATGAAAGATTCTCCTTTGCCTTTCATATTTGATCGTCATTCCATCCTTTCAGTAAATTGATAATTATATCATGTGTGGCTATCCCGCTCCTTAATCCTCTTGTGACCAAGAAAACGCAACAGTAATCCTTAATCCATGACTCCATGCCCAATGGTTTGAAACTTATCACATCTTACCTTGCCTCTTTGCTTGAAATTTCTACCTTCCATCCAAACACAAAAAAAAAACCCTAAGCCAAAAGATAGCCTAAAATCATCAACAAATTTGAATCATTAAGAGAGAGCCCTCTCTGATTGCAGGTGGGCTAGAACCTGCAATCCAAAGAATTGTTTGTGGTTACCTCGGTCGTATCCCTACAGGAGCCTAGGGACAACCTGAGTGATAACACCACCTCCACCTCCACCGCGGTTTAGTATGGCAAATACAATGAAGTTTCCTTTGTTCAAAGGCTTGGAAAATGAAGACCCAGACTAATTCTGATTTGTTGTGAGGGTTGTATGGTAAACTCAAGGTGTTACGGGTAATCACATAAAGAAGGCGAAACTGGTTAGTGCTCTGCAAGATTACGCGCTAACCTAGTATATTAAGTACTCTAACGATAACCCGAATGCTGGAGTAGAAGACATCTAGACAACACTAAATAGGGAATTTAGTAGGCCTAAGTCTAAGGCACAGTCGATTGTGGGATTCAAAGAGATCGCGATGCGACCAGGTGAGACACCTTGGGAATTGGTTCAAATATTGAAGTGTCAAATCCGTGAAGCCAATATGAATTTTACAAATGGATAGCATCGCGAGTGGTTAGTGGCTTTGCTACTACCCCACTTAAGGAGAGCGTTGTTGCAGCAGAATATAACAACGCAAGCCGAGGCCTTGGAGATTACCATGAGACTACATGAGACTCCAATGCAAGATCCTAATCTAGGAGTTCAGCAAATCCACATGCAGCTACAGAATCTGTGCCTTGAGATGCAAAGTCTAAAGCAGGACAGGATGGTTCGACTAGAGGTATGCGAGGAGGTATGGTGCTTGAAATGTAAGAGTCAGGGTCATGACAAAGACCATTTCCAGGTCTTTGCGAATTACCTTTCAGGGGGAGGACCGATGCCTTTAAGGGCGGAAGCTCAGGCAAGACCTAGCGTGGGGCCTACATTATGGTGAGCTATCTATCAAGTAGCTGGAAAACACACCACAGATAACTATCACTTGCTACAGAAGTATGTACAAGCACCACAACAGCAGTTCTACAACTTTTGTAGGTCAGTAGGACATGATGAGCATACTTGCAGGAGTTATGAATTGATGAGGGATAAGACTCCTGCCTACAGGGTTTAGGACGAAACACGACCCCTTGACCAAAAAGCAGCGATGGCACAAATAGGATTTTAGGGACGCGGATGAGGCTGAGGCAGAGGAGTACCTGGTAGAGGTCATAGACAGTTGAATTTCTACAATTGCGGAGGACCATGAAACTATTCCTGCGATTTGCACTAATCCAATGCGTGTGTCATGCAAGTATTACATGTTGTTTGAACATGAAATAGTATACTGCCCCACGTTGATAACTAGGATACGAGACAAAGGGGCACTACCACCTCCATCGACTCAAAACCTTCAAATTATGAGGTTTGAACGGCGCAAGGAAGATCTGAACATAAATATAGTGCTCATGAGTGGGATCATGGCGGGGAATGGCAAGGGAAAATAGCCAAAATATAGTACATGGGTTCGCAAAGCTTTGACGAAAGAGGTTGAGTTCTATTTGGAGTGCACTCGTGAAACCTTCATGGAAGCTAAGAAGAGATTCGTTGAGGCCTCTACCTCAAGAAGCAAGGATAAGCCTGAGTCAGAGATGGACCCTTCTATGATCACAACTTTCCTAGAAACCTGTATGAAGTTACTGCATTAGAGTAAGGTTGTAAAAGGGTTACAAGAACTCATCAGTAGATGTGATGGGACCGTGCCAGGTGAACCATTCGTAGTCTGAAAGATCAGTAAGCATAAGACAAGGACGAGGCATGAAATGAGACTCACCATGCAGATCGAAGAATATGAAATGGATCAAGTCATTCTGCATTTGGGGTCAGATGTGAATTTCCTACCAAAACAGACATGGGTGTGAATGGGGAGACCTACACTGCAATGGTCTCCAATTCAGCTAAGGATGGCGAATCAACAGAAAATCATCCCCATGGGGCGGCTGCAAGGGGTGACCATGGACAGTGAGGGAGCGAGCGCACTGGCGGATTTTGAAGTAATAGAGATAGTGGATGATATCAATCCCTACGCTACGCTCCTGGGAATTGACTGGGCTACTGATACGAATAGGGTAATCAATCTGAAGAAGCAAAAGATGATCTTTGAGAAGAAAACACTACGTGTAATAATATCCCTAGATCCTGCTGAAGAATCGTGCTATATGGAACCAGTATGCGATTATGAGAATGATGATGATCTAGACTGCATCTATAAGATAACACTGTGAGACCAAGACTGGGTGAATCCCACCGCGGATGGATAGATTACATGGGATCACGAGAGTTCCTGCACTTTTGGACTCCGACAAAGAAATAGAACGTTGGTAGAATCAGTTACATGAAGGAACTATTTTGAATTGCAACATGATGACCCGGTCGCTACGCTATGTGTTGTCAGAGCTAAGAACTTTGCCTACTTATGATGGACTAACTGAGGTAGATATCTTTTTGGATGCATTTGAAAGAGAGGTACCAGAAAAGTAGCACTTCCGAGCCTTGGACTAGGCACTATGCGTTATGCCCGCAAGATGGTAAGGTACACACAATGGAATCTTTAATGATTGGTGTGACTGTAGGAGGATGATGAGAACATGATTTGGGAAGCCTAAGATCCAACTAACAGACGAGTACGATGGGAAGATCCACGCGTGCATCTAGCCAAATGGATGCAGTCTTATGGAGAAAAGCCCCAACCTGAGTGGGTGCACCTATTCTGTCATACCCTAGATGTTATCCCAATGAATTGGTATATAGAAACAGAGCTTTTCCATGGGATAGATGACTAGGATATCCTACATGAAGGATTCATGATGGAATTCAGTTTTGAGGACGGGTTTGACAGTATTGATGAGGCACTACAAGAGGTGAAAGCAACCATCTTTAGGATACCACAAGAACCTTTAGACCTAATTCAACCTGAATGGGCTACTCAGCTGATTCAAACGCTCGAATGTTATAATTTAACTGCTAAAGAGGAGGATGAGGATCCATGAAAGATTAAAATTCTGGAAACAGAAGGCCACCATGAGGTTCAAGGACTGTAGATTAAGAACCCTGATATAACCGCATCGATGAAAACAAAACAAGTGAACATTGGTATGGAGGCAAAACCCAAATTCGCGAAGATTAGAGACTACTGGGACGATGTGATGGTGGATAAGGTTGTTGAATTACTCCGCGAATACCAGGATTTATTCTCGACCAAGTTTACATATCTGAAAGGAATAATCAGAGATCTAGGAGTGATGAAGATCACGTTAAATCCCAACGCGAAGCCAGTTAAGTAGAGGCCTTACCACCTCAATCAAAAATACAAGGAAAAGGTTCGCTTAGAGCTAAAAAAGTTGCTAGTGGCAGGCATCACTTAGCCTGTGGAAGAATCTGATTAGGTAAGCACAATGGTGGTGCAAGAGAAGAAGCAGAAGGATGAGATAAGGATATGTGTGGATCTCATAAAACTAAATAATGCGTGTGTGCATGATCCTTTCCAGACTCCGTTCACGGATAAAGTGTTGGACAATGTAGGTGGCCAGGAAGCATATTCCTTTACTGATGGGTTCTATGAGTACCACCAAATCAAAATCCCGCCAGAGGATAGGAGCAAGACATCCTTCGCAACTGAGTGGGGTTGTTTTCAATACACCATAATCCCGTTTGAATTAAAGAATGCGCCTGTAATCTTTTCGCGCGTGGTTGTTGCGGCATTTAAAGATTCTATTCATAAGTTCCTAGAGGTATATTTTGATGACTGGACTGTATTTGGGCTAGTTAAGCTCCATGTAGCAAGCTTGTGCCTAATGCTAGATACCTATCGAAGATACCAGATTGCACTCAAGCTCAAGAAGTGTATGTTTTGCGTTCCTTTTGGGAACTTATTGGGGCATGTGGTTTGCAAACAAGGACTGATGGTAGACCCTGCCAAGATCATTGTGATACTGAACTTGGAAGTGCACAGGAGTGTGAAACAGCTACACACTACTTTGGGACATACAGGATATTACAGAAAGTTTATCAAAGGCTACGCCCAGATCACCGCGCCCATGCAAAAATTGTTGAAGAAGGATGTCACATTCTACTGGAACGATGATTGTAATAAAAGCTTGGATATATTAAAAGACAAGATGGTTACCATGCTGATTCTAATATTCCTAGACTTGAAGAAAGAATTTCATGTACATGTCGACATGTTGTGTATAGCACTGGGTGCAGTACTAACACAGAGGGGGGTGAAGACTTGGACCATCCTATCACATTCACAAGCTGCAAGTTATCCAAAGAGAGAAGAATTATTCTACCACTGAATGCAAGGGGCTAGCTATGGTGTATGCACTCCAAAAGTATCAGCACTACTTTCTAGGAGGCCATTTTAAAATGTATACAGATCACTCCGCATTGAAGTACCTAGTCAATAAGCCTGTGTTGTGGGGGGCGAATCTGCAGATGGCTCTTATTTTTCCAAGAGTACAATTTTGAATTGTTGTGAAGCCTAGATAATTGAACGCAAGACCTGACCACCTATCGCGCATTGAGACAGGGGAGGAACCCACTAATTTGTACGAAGGATTACCTGACATGTAGCTCTTTGCTATGCGCATCGCGGATGGACACCTTGAGGATATAATACACTTCCTAACAATAAGAACTGCACTGGAAGGATACTTTGTCTAGAAAAAGAAGGAAATAGTGGTGTGCACGGAAAATTTCTCTGTCATTGCTAGGCATCTATACAAAATGGGGACTGATGAGATATTGTGAAGATATGTACCGAAGTTTGAGAGAAGCAGCATCCTCATGGATGCTCATGGGGGTGCTACGAGAGGACATTATGTGGGGAGAGCAACCGCACAGAAGATTCTACATGTAGGGTTGTGGTGTCCAACCCTTCATCAGGATTCAAAAGCATATTGCAAGGCATGTGATGTATGTCAGCGAATAGGAAGGCCATCTCAGAGGGATGAAATGCCTTTGAATCCACAAGTGACGTTGAAACCTTTCAATAAATGGGCAATAGATTTTGTAAGACCCATTCAGCCACAAGGAAAGACAGGGGTGTGATATATCATCACTTCGATGGAGAATTTGATATGATGGGCGGAGGCGCAGCCTGTGAAGGATTGCACAGGCACAACGGCTGCAAAGTTCCTATTTGAGAATGTATTAACATGATTTGGATGTCCAAAGATTTTGATGAGTGATTGGGGTACACACTTTCTGAACGAAACAATTAGCACGCTAACGGAAGAATTTCAGGTATATCACCAGAACAGTACTCCTTATCACCCACAAGCTAACGGGATAGTGGAGGTGTTGAACAAAGTGCTTGAAAATGTGTTGACCAAGATTTGCAATGCTTAGCAAAGTGATTGGGACCTACACATACCTGTAGTACTATGGGCTTATCGGACAACGTGCAAGAAGTTAACGGGACAGACACCCTTTAGGCTAGCATACGATGTTGAAGTGGTGATGCCCATGGAGTACATTGTGCCTAGCATGTGCATCGTGGCGCTCATAGCTATGACAGAACGCAGAGCCCTAGAAGAAAGGCATGCGCAGTTGGATCAACTTGAAGAAGAGAGATTTTTGGTTGGATTTCACCATCAGGTCCAAAAGCAAAGTGAAAAAGCATGGCATGACTGACATATTAGGTTGTACACCTTTAAGCTGAATGACTTGGTGTTGTTGTATGACAGTAATTATGGAGAATTTAGGATGCATTGGTTGGGGCCCTATGTTATTAAGGAGAGTACCAACGGTGGTGCGGTCCAGTTGGTTAAGTTGAATGGAGATCCCTTCCCAGGAAAGGTGAATAGTAGTCGATTGAAGCTATACACAGGTGGTCCGGCCATCTGACTAAAGGAAAGTAGAACAGTCTTAGCGCTCCAAGCAGCTGAAAGGAGGCACAGGACTATAAACTACATTTCCCGAGTTTGGCAGCCGCGTGATTTCAGGACTGCGCGAAGTAGGGAAGTGTCACATGGTTCGCGACAGCATGAAGGCAGCTGCACTACTCATGGAAATAGTGCGCAGGTCCACTGGAAAGTGACCATTAAAGTCACTGTGCATGATTTGATGGTCAGATTGAGGCCAAATGAAGTGGGCGGTAGGCATTTAAGGCGAAATTTATGGGTTAGATTCTTGGAAATCTGCCGCCAATCTAGCATTAATGGGTGAATGTGGGGAAATTGTCAGATTTGAATTCAAAAGGCCCTATAAATTACAAGTGGTTGTCCAACAGAAAACACTTGGTATTTTGAGAACTGAGTTGTTGCGCACTCAGGTATACCTGAACCAAGACCTATTCAAGACTCTGAAAGTGAATTCATTGTTTGAGAAACTACTAGAGACACTACAAGAATTGTGGAATAGCACTATGTTAGCACCTGCAGAAGCACTGACAGCTGAGGAAGTCACGTAGGAAATTGAGGTAGTAGAAGCTTCCCCAAAGAGTGCCAAAGCGGTAGTCAAAGTCCCTAAATCACTCAAGACACTGAGACCAAAGAAGGATAAGTAGAAGAAGCCTATGCTACCAATGAGTATCTCACCAAGATACCCAGAGAGGATCAAGCTCACCTTGCAGGAGAAGGGGAAGGCCATTAACCTGGAGGCAGATGAGGAATAATCTGAAGAAATCCTGGTGGATGAGGAGGATGTGGAAATGGAAGTTGAAACCCAAGGTTCAGACCCTATTACCAGGTTACCATAATATGTTCCACAGTGCAAGTGCAAATCCAAGGTGCCCAAGGACATAGACGAGAGCAAGAGCTCCCTGCAAACTTCGTTGCTCCCTGATGACATTGTTTTTTAGGGGTCGTGCTTAGAGTGGGTTCCTATACTAAAATTCAAAGGTTGGGACCTCGCAGATCATGAAAAATTACTGCATTTAGTGACTGACCAGTTAATGTGCCAAAGGATTGATACGACTACTGGAACGATCATATTAGAGCTACGGAGATGGCTCAAGGGTGTAGAGAAAGTCAGGTTGCTCAACCTTCTCTGGGTACCGCATTACCACCGCGCCCCAATAACTGTCTTCATCATCAGGCAGCTGCTCTGCTTGGTGCATGATGGGTGTTTGTGGTTGGAGGAGCCCATTCCCATCACAGACCACTTGATTCATTGGATCACATGGCTGCCTTACTCAAGGGAGAATCCAACCAATATATCAGGAGGAAAAGGTGGTGAGTTGGCCCTCGTGGAAGATATGAAGCAGAAATTCAAGTTGGAGAAGAAGAAGTGGGGATATTCCATCTCCACCATTAACAACCCTGCAGTCAAGGTAGCAACGTAAATATTATTAGGGAAGGTGTTATGGAAGTGCCACACGAATGAAGTGCTAGCGCCTTTGATTTCATTAGCCCCAATGCACTCAGGGAGTCTAGTTCAACTAGGCAAATTATTTGTGCGATGAGTTCTTTGCGAAGTGTTGCAAGGCACAAGAGCAAGGCAAGACGTTCTACTACACGTGGCTCCTACTGTCGATTTTACTGGTGGCATGGGACTTTCTAGAAGACAGCCAATTCCCTTCGGTCATGCTGGACCTTCCAGAGGCAGCAAAGTATGCTTCACTATGGGCGACAAGGACGCACAACGCATAAAAGAAAGAAAGATCTTTTGGATCATGATGGAGATGAGTATCCAGATGGGGATCCATCGCAAGCCAGAGTTTTCACCCACAGTATACGCTAGTTTGTAGAGATTTGCAGAGTTCAAAGCAAATTTCCACCATGCCTTTATCAAGGTGCTGAAGGACCCTACAAAGACATGGCATAACTTACCATATCTGGCAACTGATGATGTTATCTTCATAGTACTCAAGTCTTGCCCACAAGAGTGGTGCACTCTAACAGGCTCCGCAATGGAAACGAACAAGTCCATTCCGTAGCAAAAGAAGGAAGAAACAAATCTCAGAATAGAGCAGATGGCTGAGAAGCGCAGAAAAGAGTAAGCGGAGGCTAAGGCCCAGGCAGCGCATGATGCCGTGAAACTAGTAGAGCAATAGAAAACAGGAGGAGAAGAGCACAAAGGATAGAAGTCACCTTTGCTCGTGACTGAAGTAGAAACAATGGAGCCAACAGAACAAGGTGGCGTGGACCCATAGACGACGTCCACCCAACTCAAGCGTCAGTGACCGCAAGAGAAGACAATGTTGCAGAAGAATACCAAGGCTTCAAAGACATCCTTTAACCCAATCACCCTCACTGAGGGCATTTGCACAATATTGGAGAAATGGTGATGGATGTCACCATGAAGGCCTTTCAACAGTTTGAAGAGCAACAACAACTGGTATTAGGGGCTCTCCAGACAGAGTTGTAGGAGTTGCAGGCTCCCACTCCACAGGTTGGCACAGTGTCCACCAGCCTCGTGATTGGCACTTTAGCTACCGCGGAGATGTTGCACACAAAGATGACCAACATGATAGTGTTACCAGATGGGGCACTTACTAAAGAGAATGAGGCCGACAAGCCCATGGTCAGTAGACTGAAAGGGGTGGGATTGGATATGGCCACGCTCCCTCGAGAGACACTCCACCTCTTGTAGGAAGGAGTCACCGTGGAACTTAAGGCCCAGGAGAGTCACGCTCTTCAGGTGATGAGCAAGCAACGCATCAACATCGACCAATTGGGCCTACAACGCAACCAGGCAGTGGAACAAAATAAGCAAATCATGAAGGTTATGGAGGAATCCTGCTGAATGATCCCGAAGTTGGACATTCAGGCAAAAGAACCAGTTGATGCATGCGTCAGCAAGTTGGCCATAGGGGTGTGCGATGCTTGGATGGAGATGGCTAGGATTCAGCTGGAGATGAACCTGCAGATCGCAAGATTACAGTTGAGGGCTCAGCCTTCAAATTTGCCAAAAATCAAGGAACAACGTGACACCGCTGTTGCAACAGCAATAGCGGCGGTCGACAATGCAATAGTAGACTACACGAGACTTTTTGAATAGTCATTCAAGGTCCTGACCACTCTGCAAGAGGACCCGAATGTAGAGTGCCTAGAGATAGAGGCACGCGAGCTACAACAAAGATATGATGAGGTCAAAGGGACCGTGCAAACAGTTTCCCTTACAGAGAGGCTTGCATGGATGCAGGAGGAAAAGGCGCTTAAGGAACAGGTGGATGCCGCTCAGCACAAAGAAGAGGTCTTAAAAGTGCGCCTACAGCCATGGATAGACAAGGCATATACAATCATAGCCTCCATTGAAGAAAAGATCACAACACTACAGGAAATGCAATAGAAGATTCAAGGTGGCAGTTCAACGGCAGTCACCGAGCAGAGAATAGAAGAAGTCCAACAAGCGGCCGCTCAATGCGTAGCTGAGGTTGCGAACATCCAAACAGAGCTGGGAGGTCTTCGTGCTAAGATCTCCACACCTGTAGAGTGACTTGAGGGCGAGTCACGATGTTTGTGTTGGGGGTCTATTGGGCGCGGGATCCCCCAAGGATAATTTTGGGGCTAAAATCCCATATTTTGAGAAAATTTTGTAATCTGTGTAAAGACTCCGCATTTTGTGGTCGTGGAGCGTATACGTGTTAAAGAGGCATAGGGTTGTCTACCTTTATTTTGGAAATGTAACGTCGGTTGTAAAAGATCTACCCATGGTCCGTAGACCATGGAATTGTATGAATAGAGCTAAGCTCTAAGTAGTTTGAGAAGTAAGCAATGGAGAGGAAGAAAGTCATAGCTTAGAGCAGGAATTCTAAGTCTTGGGTTGTAGCGTAGGTAGAGGCTCTGTAGCTGAGTGCACAATGGCCTAGAGTAGAAGTCCACAGCTGAGTGCGCAAGGCGGGTCAAGTCTATAATTGTCTGAAATTATCAATAAAGAGAAGTATTCTACAATTTCTGCATCTTTATTTCTTGTTTATGCATCTTGTTATGTTGGGTATGAATTTCACTTATAATTCTTATATGATGAGTGAATGTATATAAATGTGTTGGTTAAGTGAACGTAAGTAATAACACTTGTTTACATGAAGCTAACTAAGATCAGTTAATAAGATAAGTAAGAAACTTAGCCTAGTTTGGGATATATCACAGTTAGGGTAGTGCGAAAATACCTCAACCCCAGGTTAGGGCTGCGTGAAATCTGATTGTACCCTTTCACGAAGGTACTGAAGGGTGGAACAGAGGGCTAAGCAACCTGCGCGAAGGTGGGTATAGCCGGAATAAAACAACATCACAACCATATCAAGGGTGTGGAAACTTGGTTCCAACATCCCCCCATACTGCTTCGGGTGAGACTTCAGTCCACGTTCCGTGGGCTAATGCTGAAAGGACCAATAGTGTAGGGATTTGTTTGGCTAACTAAAGTTGAACCAAGTTCAGGGCCCCTCAAGCCAACAGGTTCTCTTCACTAAAGTTGCGTATATAAATCTGATTATGGAAATGAAAAAGTTATTGATTTGTAAATATTGATTCACCCCCCCCCCTTAGTATTAATTCCAATAGATACCATTGCATCACTCTCTTGTGTTGATAGCTAGAGCCAAGGAAAATCTTTGAGTTGGAAATTAGGCCTTTATATCGGATGGGACTCCTAAACCAAATGGTGTGAGGTCTAAATGGGACTTCATATCGGGGAGATCCCCTTAGTTGACAGATTTATAGCACCGTTAGCAACTTATAAGCTCTATAATTTTGATCATTTCTATATCTAAAATTTCCATCTCTTTCAACTTTAACAATTCTACAATTAATGGCTTTATGTCCAAAGATATGGAATTTATAGCAATGTCCATAGAAAAACTTTGGGTAATTGATATTTAAAAATTAATCATCTTGAGCTATTTGTTTTTACCTTTATTGCCTTGTTTACTGACTTACATTGTTGTGTGGAGAAATATTGATAAGTTAGCATTATTTCTCCAACCCAGAGGACTTCTCTGACTTGGTTTTGGTTTATCTTCATTACATCTACCTTGTAACAGCCTTTCAAAACTCTAAGGACCTTCGAATCCTGTGGACCTGAAAATTTATCTTTCTTTTAGAAGACTTAAGTGATTCAAATTATCCCAAACCATCCTCGTTCTTTGCATACCTTTGACTTCTCAAAAAAAAAAATTGTTCCTTCAACATGTTTCTTGTCAAAATCCTTATTAATTCTGGACTTCTCAAGGTTTGTTCTCAGAGAACTAATTTATGCTTCTATACTATGATAGATCTCTTCCCATTTGAGGTTAAAATCATTTAGAACCTCTTCCTTTATCTTTTCCTCCTCAACTTTCCTTTTAGGGACAGAATTTATTCTTTACATGTTTCTAAAATCATCTCTATTGGTTTCTCAACTAGCTCTCTTTTCAAGAGTCTATTCTCACCCTCAAGTTTTTCACAAGTATTTTGTTTTTCTTCTAATTGAAGTGTAAGGTTGTATTTGATCTTAACAGATTCTTCAATTTTTTCCCTTTAATAAAAAAAATCCTCATTATTAGAGTTGTGCATGCCTTCTTCAACTCACAAAAGTTGTTCTTTTAGTTTCTTTTTCTTCTTTCTAGCCTTCCTTAACTCATCAAGAGCACTGATGAGCTCCCCTTCAAGATCGAGTACTTCTTCCTCAAAGTATGAGTCATTCTTGTATTTAGAGTAAGCTTCAAATTCCATGAGTAAGAATTCATTAGGCTCAACTTCTGAATAATATTCATTATTAGCTTTTGATGCAAAAAATCCCTCTTTGGAGTAGAGCCCATTCTGCTTGAAGGATTTTTTCTTCTGATATTTTTGATCTTTCTCTCTAGGCTTATGAACTTTATCCTTCTCTTTAATTTCTTTATAAGGACACTCAAAAGAAAAATTCCCAACTCTTCCATAATCAAAGTATTTGAAGGGTGGCTTGCTTTTATACTTACCTAAACCACATTTTAATTTTCTAGCAAAATGAGCTTGCTCTTGATCAGATTCACAGTTGGAACATTCTTTGTGATATTTGTGCTCCCTAGTCTTCCTAGACCCTTTATGTTTTGCCTCCTTTGGTTCAGTCTTCTCTTTTCCTAATCTCATCTCATAGATTGTGAGGGTTCCATGTAGCTAGTCCATTGTAAGATTTTTCAAGTCTCTCAACTCCTTGATGGCTGATGTTTTGGCATTGAGTCTCATAGTCAAAAATCTCAAAATATTCTAAACAAATAATTCATCTTTGATATCTTCACCAAGTCCTCTAATCATGTTTCATACTTCATCAACTCTAAGAAAGTATTATTTTATACTTTCTTCTTCGTTCATCCTTAAGCTCTTGAGTATCATACTAAAGGTTTGAATCTTGGCTTGATTAACCTTCTCATCACCTTCATGACTCTTATTAAGTTTTTCCAACACTTCCGTTATATTTCATTACCTTTACTATTTCAGTTTGACTAAGACCAAAGAGAATGGCATTATTGGGCTTTGCATTATTCCCGTAGATATTTTAACCATTTGCATCTTTAGGATGGGTTGTAGGGACAGTATAATCAACTAATATAGAGCTCCAAACATCTACCTCTAGGGACATGAGATGGGCTTCCATCCTAACTTTCCCAAAAAAATAGGTTTTCCCATCGAAGATTGGTATCTTACTTGAGTAAGCATCTTGATTCTTTTGTATAGACATGATTCCTTATAGATATACCTTCTAGTGTTTATCTTGTTCCTGAAGGAACTAGGCTCTTATATCAATTGTTGGAATAAGGAATTATTGAGAGGGGGTTGAATCATTCATTAACACTTTTAACCATTTTTAAGATGAATATTAAAATTTAAAGTTGGAAATACTCGAACATCACATGAGGCACCATCATTCAAAGATAATGTAACCCACAAATATGCATGGAAACTCTTCCAAGATAAAAACCACCAGACATTTGTTTGTATTATGATGATAATCAAGACATTAACTTTGATTACATAATTTTTTTATGAGCGCCCACTCACAAGAGACCCAAACCCCCTTCCAATTAGCAAGCCACAACATACTTATAGGCTTCAACCTCTTATTAATGTACGCCACTACCTACTTCAACTAATTATCCCATTTTTCATTCAATTTTAATACTAAAAAATAGTGGCCTACTTATATTACAAAAAATCATAAATAACCTTGACTATTGTCTCTTACAACTCCTTACTCTATGCTCTGCAAATATACACCCAGTTGTGCTCTTTTTTACACATCCATCTCTATTGCACTCTCTATTCTTCACCTCACCTCCTCCTTTGCATAAGCACACCTCAATTCCCACTCTGTTCATCAATATACCAGACAAAAACTATATGCTTCAGCTATCTCACATAGTTTGAGGACATACATTAATTACATCACAGTGCTAAGAGAAGATGCAACACAATATCAGAGGACTTAATTACACACGATGGCTCTCCTTCACTATTTCCTATACAACTAGATGAGGACACCTATACTGGAGCAATAAAAATTGCTTATTTCATTAACTATGATTAACATATTCAATCAAATCCATGGCATCAACATTAATTCCTTTGCATGAGTTACCTAGAGTCATGACCTTCTTAATGCTTTATAATTAATCTTTGAGACAATTTGGGCATTTACAGGTTTTAGAAAAAAATTTCAAACTCTAATGCACCTCTAGAATAGACTATAGCACCCATAGATCCTTATAATAATCCCAAAGGGTACACCAAAAATCACAGTGTTTTCCCTGTTAGAACCTTGGTCACGTAATATATAATAACATTTCAAAACTAGTCCATGGGTGTGCCTTTAGTTAATTGACAAAACTATCAAATGTCGATAACATCACCATCCCCTAGATCCTTTACATTGGTAATTCAAAATGGCGCACATTCGAAAATATCTAGGGTGAGACCTCCATGGTTATGTGTCTTGGTGGGTTCCCTTCTCCAAACTTTGCGCCAATCCATGAGCCTCATTCTTTCCACTAAGTCCTAGTGCCTAGTCACCTTCAGCATTTTGAACTGCACCACAATGAAAACTTTCAGGGAGTAATCTCTAGGGTGATGTGGCCGAGTGGGACCTCAACAACAAATATGATCCAATAAAATAATCCATTGGGATCGCATGTCCCTTATCCAGTCACCACGGGACTCATTTCCCCAGACATTTTCAATTGCGCCCCTTTTCAAATTGTTTGGGACAATCCTTCACGGTGGCGTGAATGATGTCATTCTCTTTTCATACTTGTCACATTGCCTCTCAAGATTGGTCCAAATTTAACTCATTTTTTACCCACTTTTCCACTTGAAAGTTTCAAATCTACATGCCATGTGTCACTATCCTAGACATCCGTGTGTCCCATAGATTTTAGGTGTTGATTTCATGTTGACTTCATTGTGGGCTTTTGAGTTGCATATGCCATCCTACCACAGTGGCTACCAATTTTTATCCACATCATGTCTATCCAACAATGAGAATGATCCATTTGATTGGTCTGCCTTCGAACCTTTTGTACACATGTGTCAGATCACACTGGGACAGTCTCCTTGACAATTTTAACTTCTGCTATGTTGAGAATTACAGTGGAAGGAATTATGGGGTGATTTTTCATGTGGGATCACACCACACTATCCATATTGAGATTTAATTTGGTAATCATTGTAAGCCCCCTGGTCACACTGCTCTGTTAGGGCACCAACTTACCTTAGGCAAATCTCCCCAGGACTTTGGTCATGCGCTCCTTTGAAAACTCCTAGGGAAATATACTAGGGTGATGTGGCCTAGCACCATCTCTCTTGATCTTATCCCATGATGCCACATGTATGATGACTGGACTACAAGGCCCATGTGGAAAAAACACCAAATTTGACCTTTAAGGTCAGCCAACTTTGACCAGCCATATATTTTTCTCTTGAGGGCCAAATTCAAACTTCAACATACCGTTCGGAAGTTATTCTAGAGAGATATACAAATATGCCACTTGCAGGAGTATATGAACTACTCTTCTAAGGTAGAAATTCTCTCAACACTTGAGATACATAACCACCATAGATATAATATTTATAGCTTCTTTAATTGACCAACTACTATGATTGTTCTCTACTAACTATGGCAACAACCAGGAGACTCCCCCTGAGCTTGACACACCATTCATATGCCATCCTTGCCCATTTTACATCGATGTAAACATTATGCTCAACATTTCCTCCTTTAGCTTTAATGATTCAATTTCTTCGTTGATTCTCTCTCTAGTATTAGTCAAGTTGTTTATTTTTCAAGTGGAATAGGCACAATCGCAATATTTTTGAACATATTGTAATTACTTCAAATGACATAGATCTTTTTTTAACAATTTTAGTTTATCATTAATAAATTACACTTCATAAATTAAACCATAAACCATAAATATAATAGAGATCACAATGCACAAAAAGAGAACACAAGGTTTACCCTGGGAAAACCCACTTGGGGGAAAACCCGGAAACCTTTTCCTTTGAGAAATTCTTTAATTAAACAAGATATATATCTAATGTGACTAGTCAAATATGAAATCAATAAGATTAATAATCTATGGTCAAGCCTGGTCTCCAACCCTCAAGTCAAGTCAAACTTTTTATCTTCAGGAATTCACCCAGAATTTCATCTTGCCGAGAATTTTGGTCTTCCCTGAAAATGTTGCCCAAAATTTTGGCCTGCCCAAAAATTTTAGCCTATCCAAAAAAACTACCTAGAAAAGGGTCACACGTGAAAAATCATAGAAAGAAAGAGGTATGCAAGCTAAATATATATGTGTCCCTATTCTCATTCTTCTTCTTCCTCTTGTCATTCGCTTGGATGCCCAGAACTTTCATCCTTGTGTGATGGTCAAATGGTTCCTTTGTTGAGGAGGTTGAATGCCTCTCTATATTGGTTTTCTTGTCCAGAAGGGGTGTGTCTCTTCACTGGGCTAACTTGAATAGCTTGGAGCTAAAAATTCAAATTTCAAATTTTGAAAATTTACCTTTTAAATATGATATGAAGAGCATGTCTTATATTAATTCTTTCAATGTATAAATAATAAAAATAACATTAAGAACATGTCTTTCAAATTATTTATACATTACAAGGGATAAAATATAATGATGAAGACTGACCATAGCTACAAAATTGAACACTCCCTCTTAGCTAGGGAGGTATTCATAATGACTAGAAAAATGTTATTCATTGTGAACAAATTTCTCTAAGATAAGGTTATAACAAATCATCACCATAATCAAATCACATTTTCACACATGGTGATCCAATAGCATCAATCATTTACCATAATTTGTTCAAACATCTTTGATACATGGTAAATCAACAATGTCATCATGGTGCCATCATACGGGCCAGTAACTCAAACCTGTGGTATATCCTCACCTTAATATGATTTGGTAATTTAGACACATGGTACATCATTTATCATCATTTAGCCACCATAATTCGAGTCAATACTTGACATAAGGCACCCAGACTAGTCTTGGTCCACCATAATTCGGGTCAACGTCTTAACATATGGTGAATCGCCAAAAGACACATTCTTAACAAAGTAATATAGGTCCTAATTCTAAATGAACCTAATGTTCTAGGACCATCCTTCCTAATTTGGATCATATATGATGTTAGTACAATTTTGTACCTTTTCAAATAACCTATATGTTTTGATGATCAGTTCATAACTTATTTTAGAAACAATGAAAGGTTATGTATTGGTCTATGCGAAAAAATTATGTGGAATGGTGAAACAATCTTAGAAACATTTCAGAAGGATCCATTTGATTTATACCTATGTTTTCCTAAATTTTTGTAGCAATCGAAGCCTATCGAATTCATACAGGTGGCGCTATGAAATATTTGTAGTGCCTACAGCTGGAGCTATGAAAATATTTTGCAACACGCTACAAAATATTTTCGTAGCACCTATAGAAAGTTTGAAAATTTAAAGCTTTAAAACACCATTTTCATCATTTCAAATGCCCAAGAGGTTTTTGGAGGAAATATAACCCAGGTTAAACCTAATGTGACAATTGAAGAGGTTTTAAAGTTATTAGAAGAGAATCTTAAAATAAACCTAAATAAGTCATTTCCAACGACTAGTTTTGTAGTGCACGGAATAGTTACCACTAGTTTTTACAGTGTGTTACTAGATGTTGGTAGTAGCTACATCTGAGAACAGCTGAAGAAAGGAAAAATTTGGTCATGTAAAACGGTATGAACCAAGTGGCGTATGGTTTGAAGTTTATGATGAAGTGTTACCATTATTCAGAAACATAGGATGTGAACCGATTTTCCATTGGTTTAATGGGTATAACTTAAGCTAGTGTCATGGTTTTATTCATTCCTTCAATGGTAGCAAAGCATGAATAAGGAATATGGAGTTTGAAGTCACTGAGGTTTCAATAATTTTAACAACGGGGTTGCCTACCAAAGGTGAGAAGTGGTTGAAGAAACAAATGGTGCAGAATGTAGATCTAAATTTCTTCTTGGAGGAGGATTATCAAAACCCTCATTAGAGTGTGGGAGTCCCTAAAAAAATGTTGAAGTCTAAGTGTTCCACTGCCTTAAAGACTATGAAATTATTCTTCACATGTGAAGGCAAGTATTCCAAATTCTATCTATATCATATTATATTTTTATGTCATTTATTTAGGTTTGGTAAAATGAGTTTTCTTTATTTTTTGCATTAAAGCTTGTTTAAGATGGCTACTAATGCTAGGACCAGAGCTGAATTATTACCTCATGATATATTCCATCATGGTTTAATTAAAATATTGTACATCCACGTACTGAATAAAAAAGTATAACAATTGAGACAAAGAACTCCGATGAACCCTGGACCCAAAATGCAAATAAAGATTAGGGCTAAAACCTATGTTGAAACCCTAGTCCCATAAACAGATATCAGATCTAGCCATCAAACCCCTATACAAGAACATGTATAAAACCCTATGACTGAAGAAAAAATTAGGGTTTATAAAAAAAGAACCTTAGGACAACAACAACAAAATAAAAAGGATGAAGATTCAAGGCATATAGCAGCAGATGATAAAAAGGGAAAGCAGTGAAGCAAGGAGGCAGAGGATACCAACAGAGAAACAAAAAATAGGGTTCATTACTTGAGAAAACCTCACACTAGACTTACCAATAATTTGAGGCTAGGATTCAAAGCTAAATTCAACCCTACACTAAAAATGAAAATAGTCATTAATGAAGAGGAAGATGTAGAATCCTACAAAGGTAAGAAGAAAATTTCAAGAAAGAGGAAAACAAAATTTGCAGAAAGAAAGAACAAGGAAACCCTAACATTCAACAAAGACAGTGAAGAAAGCATTAAAAGAGTTACAAGATTAAGGAAAAATCAATACAGGTTGAGCATGCTTTCTCAAGCTGCTAAAACCATAGAATAATAAGCCAAATATGCATTTTTTGTGAAGCAGTATCTTGATCTAAGAGCAGCAGAATTTATCTTGTTATAAAAACCCTAATTTTGACTAATATATTTCATGACACTTCGTTGAAGCCTTTTGATAAGATATGCCTTAGGATAAGGAGACAGGTGCAAATCTAGTTGCATGGTTTGAGGAGAATTTTTTTACAGGTTCAATGTATCTCATAGATACCTACAAGAAGGATCTATGCATGGCATGGATGGTAAATAATTCTACAAATCAGTGAACATTTCCAGATCCCATATTCTAGCATGTGACTTGTTAGCCTTTCCAGGAAAACAACAGTGAACTCGTACGATAGATCCATAGATGCTTTAGTCAATGTTTACATGTAAAAGGGAAGTCTGAATAGCTAGAATAGTAGGATTTAGATTACATTTTTGTAAATCATATTATGAGATTTTGTACTATTTCACATTCATATTTCCATACTTTGTGGATCTTGAAACTTTATGTAATTTTCTTATATAATATATGACACAGAAGGAAAAAAGGTTGGACTCTGAAACAAAGTGGTTTGTTTGTTGTGTGTGATCAAATTATTTAAATTTTTACAAGTTCCAAGATGACTAGAATATTATTGTCAATGATACAAAGATTCTTGCGATGGTGTGCTTAGTCTTTTCTCTTCAGTGATAGTTCATTTTCTATGTGATGCCAGTTTATATTTTATATTTTGATGTTTAAATGAGATTATGTGATAGAATTCATTAGTTAATGTTCTAGTTCATATGGTTTATACATATGCACTCTTTCTTCTAAAGCTTGCAAGAGTCATGTTTCATGCCCTACTATAGTGGATTTCTATCTCCTTATACTACCATTCAAATGATGTTCGATATGTATACAGTTTGGCATCTACCCTGCCTCTGTCAATCTTGGTTCATACAGATAATATCTTGGTAATTGCATCTAAAACATGATTTGTTGACCCCATTGCCCAAAGGATTAATTGCTTCATCTGAACCAAAGCCTATTTCAGAAAAACCTTACTAAAGATATAGCAATTATTTGAAGACGCATCCAATTGATAATTTTAGTAGTTAGGTTGTGTGAGAGAGCCCTCTCTGAATTGAAGGGACTACCCTTCAATCTATAAGATTGGTTTGAAAAGGTTACCTTAGGAATTTATCTTTCATAGCCAAGAGGAATTTTTTAAGTGATAACACATGACACAGGAAGAATATCAATCCTCTATAACATTCTCCCTAATTCAATTCATAGTACCTAACATAGGGACAATTTCCCTAATGTAGGTCATAGTACTTGACACGTGGAGAATGTTAGTCTATGATGTTATTTCATCATCACTCCCTCTCAATGAGAGAGAGATTCTCCATAATTACAAGCTTGTCTCTTAAGTATACAAACTTCGCATGAGATAGACGCTTTGTCAAAATATTTTCAATATGCTCATCAGTGGAGACATACTCGAACTTCACTACTCCCTTACACACCATGTCACTGATGAAGTGGTACTTGATCTCAATATGCTTCAACCTATAATGGAATATTGGATTCTTTGTCAAATTCACATAGCTTTGATTGTCACAATATATCACATTCAGATTGAACACATGATCAAACAGTCCCACAAGTAACTTCTGAAGTCACCTTGCTTCACAACTTGCCAAGCTAGCTGCTATATATTTTGCTACATTAGTACTGAGTGTGACAGATGTTTGCTTCCTTCTTATCCACAAGATCATACTGGAGCCTAAACTGAAGAAACCTCCAGATGTACTCTTTATCTCTTCAATGTTTCTTGCCCAATTATCATCTAAATATTGTTGTTTGAGACCTATCTCAAACCATGGTCAACCATACCACACAAATACCTCAGTATGTGCTTTGTTACATTCCAATGTTCAGTCTAGGTTCCATTTGGAATTGACTCAATGTGTTCACAACAAAGAAATTGTTTGGTCTAGTATTAACCAGATACATAGGCGAGGAAATAATCTTGTGGTACATTGATGGATCTATAAAATTATATTAAACTTCCCTTAGCTTTCTCAGATATGTAACCATGGGAGTCAACATCGACTTGCATTCCATCATACCAAACTTGTTGGGTGTGTGTTATATTCTTTCCACGACTAATTGCACGTGTGGGGAGGTCACAAGGGGGGCTCAACCCCCCTATTGAGAGGTTTCAAGGGGGTGGTATCCCCCTATATGGGGTCCCCGGTAGTGCCCCGAGAAAAACAAATGGACCCTATATTAGGTGGGTGGACCTACCTATGGTTTTGTTCATGGGTTTCACACATGGTTTTGCACATGATGGTGTTTTTCCCATGATATTTTGTAGATCTGGTCAAGGGAACAATGGTTATGTTCTAATCCAGGGTTAATGGATTTGGGTTTGTGAAGGTTTCAGCATGTATATATGTGTATTGTAACATTGAAAGGAACATAATGAAAAATCAATCTGGTAGTCCCAGTTTTTGGATCCAAGGGAAAATCTATGTGTGTTTATTTTTTGTTTCTCGCCATTGTATATTTTCTATTTTTAAGAATTCATTTGCAAGTAATTTATGTATAGGGTTAAAACCTACATTTGGTATCAAATTTGTTTCAGCTTCAAGGGGACGCCTTTGTTACTAAAGCGTTTTGCTCAAGCCTGTGCTAGACCATGTTCAACGGGAGATCAGTGGGACCGATTCTTGCAATGAAAGAAGATGGCGAGCAATGGAAAGATAGAGATCAAGAAATTTAATGGTCATAGTTTTGAGTTGTTGAAGCTCAAGATGGAGGATCTACTGTTGGATAGATATCACTGGATCGCAGTAGATCTAGGTACTAAACCAATGACAATGTCAATAGAATACTAGGTGAAGTTATATCAAAAGGAAAAGATCACAATACGATTGTGTATTTCAGATTCAATATTGTTGAATGTATCAAGGGAAGCTACAATTAAGGATTTTTGGGTCAATTTAGGGATTTTGTACCAATATAAGTCTGTAGTGAACAAATTTTTCTTGCAGAAAAAATTATATAACCTGGGGATGAAGGATGGACACTCAGTGATAGAGCATCTAAATGTATTTAATATTATGGTAAGCCAGTTGTTATCTATTCATATAAAAATTGCATATGAATATAAGTGCATCAATTTTTTGTGTTCTCTACCAAGTTCATGGGATAGTCTGGTTGTTGCAATAGGTATAAATACAACTACCTTGAATTTTGATGAAATATTCTCATCCTTACTGTCGGAGGATATGAGACAGAAAAATATGGAGAGACATAATGGAGATGCCTTTTTTGTATGAGGATGGTCCCAAAACAGAAACAAAAATAAGTCCTCGAGTGGGAGATCTAAATCTCCAGGAAAACCTGTAAAGGTATGTTCGAAATACGGAAAGGAATGGCACTACAAAAAGGACTATAAATCTAAATTTCTTGAGAAAGTAAATGGATTTGAATATGCTCCTTTTGTAGAGGTGAAAACCACCTCAAATGAAGGTGGGGATGTGTATTTGGCTTCTGCGTCAAGTACACATGTATATCATGAGGCATGGTTGATTAACTCAGGTGCATCCTTTCACTTCACTCCTCATAGGGAGTGGTTCTACGAGTATGAGAAATATGATGGTGGTAATGTCTTCTTAGGGGATGACAGGAAGGCTAGAATCATTGGACACAAAAATTTCAATCTAAAATTGGAAGGTGGAAGGATTAGAACACTTCTAGGTGTTCTGCATATTCCTATATTGGCCAAAATTTTGATTTCTATAAGCAAGATAGATAATGCAGGTGTAAAAATAGTGTTCGAGAAATATACCTACAGGATGGTTCAGGGAACACTGGTATTGATGCGAAGAGTTCGGATTCAAAATATGTACAAGATTATGGGTAGTATGATTGATGGTTGCAACAATTATGTGGTTCTTGAAAGTGCAGCAGAAAATCTAGTGGTCTCTGGAGAAAATGCCATGCTATGGAATCAAAGGCTTAGACATATTGGAGAGAAGGGTCATTGAATACTTCAAGGTAATGGTATGGTAGAGGGTATGACTAATTTCTCTATAGATTTCAATTTCTATGAACATTGTGTATATGGGAAGCATAATTGGGTGAGATTCCCCTCTGGTGCTAAGAGGGCGAAAGGGATATTAGAGCTTGTGCACAGTGATTCGTTTGGACCTGTGTCAGTTCCATCTCTAGGTAAGTCTATGTACTATGTATCATTTATAGATGACTTATCAAGGAATACATGGATATATTTACTCAGGAAGAAATTTGAAGTATTTGATAGGTTTAAATAATGTAAGGCTTTGGTGGAAAACTAAAAAGAGAAGAAGATAAAGGTGTTGAGGACAGATAATGGGGGAGAGTTATACAAGAAGGAATTTGAGGAGTTATGTAAGAAGTGTGGTATATCATGGTAGAAGACTACTCCATACACACCTCAGAAAAATTGATTTGCAGAAAGAATGAACATGATGTTGATGGAAAATGTAAGAATCATGCTCAGTGGTGCTAGGTTAGGACATGAATTCTGGACGAAGGTGTTGGAGATTACATGTTACCTGATTAATAGATCGCCTTCATTAGTGTTGGAGGATAAGTCTCCATGTGAGGTATGGATTGGTAAGAAACCATGTCTTTCACATTTGAGGGTATTTTCCTGTGATGCATATGGACATACTCCAAAGGAGAAGAGAACCAAGTTGGATAGTAAATTTGCAAGGTGTGTATTAATTGGGTATAAGGATGGCTTAAAAGGTCATAAGATTTTGAACCCATAAACAAGGAAGGTTGTGTACAGTCAAGATGTGGTGTTTAGAGAACTGAAAAAAGTTATTAAACATGAATTCCTACCAAAGGAACCTGAGAAGATATATTTTGAGCTAAAGGAGGAAGAATCAGACTCTGCAATAGAATAAGAATCTAAATATGAAGAGCCACAAACTCCAGTTGTGAGAATATTAGTTTGAGAAAGAAGGCAGCCAGAAAGGTATAGTCCATCTAATTTATGTTCAATTTTTCTTTATCTATGACTGATGCCGATCCCAAAACTGTCAGGGAGGTAGTATGTTCAAAGGATGGAAAACTCTAGAAAGAGATCGTGGTTGACGAAAAGACATCTTTGGAAAAAAATGAGGCTTGGAATCTGGTGGAGTTGTCAGCTGGAAGGAAACCCATTGGAAGAAAATGGGTGTTTAAGAAGAATATGAATGCAGAAGGCAAGGTGGAGAACTATAAATCTCAGTTGGTAGCAAAAGGTTATTCCCAGGTGCCAGGAATTGATTTTAGTGATATTTTTTCTCCTGTTGCCAAGGTAGCTTCTATTAATTTATTTTATATGTTGCTGATACTTTTGATTTTGAGTTAGAACATATGGATGTGAAGACAGAATTTCTTCATGGGGATCTAGAAGAAGAGATCTACATGAAGCAACCTGAAGGATTTGCGGTGAAGGGAAAGAAAGAATTGGTATGCATGTTGAAAAAGTCTTTGTATGGGTTAAAACAGTCACTAAGGATGTGGTATCATAAATTTGATACATTTATACGAGGACTTGGATTCACCAAAAGCAAAGCGAATCACTATGTGTACTTTAAATTAATTGGTGACTGTGTTATTTATCTGGTATTATATGTGGAAGATATGTTGTTGATTGGAAATGAAAAAAAAATTATCCATGATTTGAAGATCTAATTTCCTCCAAATTTGACAAGAAGGATCTTGGTGCTGCAAACTATATTTTTGGCATGGAAATTAAACGAGGTTGGGTAAAGTGGAAGTTATGGTTAAACCAAAGGAAGTATGTCGAGACACTACTACAGAGGTTTAAAATGTAGAATAGTAAACCAGTGAAGGTTCCTATTCATGTAGGTGTAAATTTTTCTGTTGAACAGTGTCCCAAGATGCAAGAAGAGGAAGAGGACATGTCCCATGTTCCATATGCAAGTGCATTTGGTAGCCTAATATATGCAATGGTTTGTACTAGACCATACATTTCACATGTAGTGGGAGTATTGAGCAGTTTTATGTCAAAACCAGGGAAGCAGCATTGGACAACAATGAAGCAGGTTTTCAGGTATTTGTGTGGCATTAGGGATTATGGTTTGTGCTACCAAGGAATACCAGGATTGGATAGAGTTTTTGACATTCGTGGCTTTGTTGATGCAGACTAGGCTGGAGATCCGGATAAGAGAAGATCTAAAATAGGGTATGTATTTGGCCTATTTGGAGGTGTAGTCAATTGGATGAGAAAGAGACAGTCTGTAGTGGCATTTTCAACTACAAAGGAAAAATACATGGCAACCACTCATCCAAGCAAAGAAGTAGTTTGATTGTAAATATTCTATTTTTTATTATGGGGTTAGTACAAAAAACTATAAGGATAGATTGTGATAGCCAAAGTGTAATTTTCTTGGCAAAGAACCTTGATTATCATTTAAAGACAAAGCACATTGATTTTCAATATCACTTTGTGAGGGATATGGTTGAGGACAAAAAGGTGTTGGTGGTAAAGGTGGACATTTTGAAGAATGTTGTAGAAGCATTGACAAAGTGTGTGAGCACTGAGAAATTTTCTTAGTGTAGATAAATAGTGGATGTTGCAGGGGTGGACCAATGACTAATCTCTCATGTGACCTCCTATGTGGAAAAGGAAACAAGAAGTTGGATAATTTTGCGTGTGTGTTATATTTTTTCCATGACTACTCGCATGGATGGGGGGGTCACAGGGGGGGCATATCCCCTCTGTCAGGGGGTTTCAGGGGGGCTATAGCCCCCTTATATGAGGTCAGAGGCAATGCCCCGAGAAATTTTTTTTGGACCCTATTAGGTGGGCAAACCTACCTATGGTTTTGTACATGGGTTTCGCACATGGTTTTGGGCATGATGGTTCTATGCTCGTGGTATTTTGTAGATCCAATCAAGGGAACTACGGTTATGTTCTAATCCAGGGTTAATGGATTGGGGTTTATGAATGATTCATAATATATATATGTGTGTGTGTGTGTGTGTGTGTATTTTGTAGATCCAATCAAGGGAACTACAGTTATGTTCTAATCCAGGGTTAATGGATTGGGGTTTATGAATGCTTCATCA